>KZ825996.1:0-73044 GCA_003184645.1 Aspergillus ellipticus CBS 707.79
CCAAGAAGCCATTGGGCCGACCTGCCAAATTTGCCTCCACGCCAAGGGCCGAGAAGAGGTGAAGCCATCGCGGTGATTCCAGAGGGAGGCAGCAGCACCGGGCAGTGGTGTGAGGGTGAAACAGGCCAGCGGAGGTGGGTGAGATCTCGCGGCTTGGCTGAGGAGGCAGTGGACGCCGTGGACGGCGCCCTTGCGTTGGCGAGCCAATCTTGGGCGGAGGAGGGGCGATGCGGCGGAGATGGGCGGGACAGAGTGGGTTGGGGGGGATGAAGCTGTCAGCATTCAGTAATCGGGCGCATCTGACGAGTGGTTCTGCAAGGGCCTGCAGGATCCGCGGCCAGGGAAGAGGCTTACTCCGGCGCTTAGGATTAGGATGCTGACGGGGGTCCGAGGATTGGTTCTTATCTGTTAGTCTAGCCAGAATTATCTTGATGGTCTCGAATTGATGTTCTGGTGATAATAATACTAATAATAATCCTGGAAACAGACGGGGCGGGGCAAATGAAGGACTCTAGAAGGTGCGAAGGAAGGCCGACTCCATCGGGGGTCCATCAAAGTGACACACGGCCCAGCCGGGACGAGATCCTGGCCGGAGCTGGAGCTACTACATAGTAAGTACTACTTACTACTCCGTACTATGGGCCCCTGCCGTAAAGAGCAGGTGCTACACCTTCATAGTCGTACCGGGTACGGTAGTAATGGCGTGGTCCGCCCATCTGATACACGCGGTCGCTGCTGGGCGCTGTCACCGTCTGTCACCGTCTGTCACTTGCGCTCGCTACGGCCTAGCCAGTTTCACCCGTCGGAGTGACTCCAAGTGACGGTCCGAGATGGGCAAGAGAGGTGCGCGAGTTTCAGAGCGCGACAGCATCGCAGAAGCAAGTATGGTCTGACTTCCAAACACAACCTATACCAAGTAGTATGTAAGAAATAAGAATCGCTGGGAAGAGCAGTCGGGATGTAGCACAGTACTCTGTACCACCCCCAACCCAAATCCCAGTCCACATGCATTGACACCAACCCTAAAAAAGAGCTAACGGGCTAACTTAATCTAACTACCGAATCCAAAAGCAAGAATGCCGGCGGGTATCACTATCATCTAGAACCAATTAATCCCCCCCCCCATAATCAATCAATTAATCAATCCATCCATCCATCGTGCACCCCAAATAAGCAAAGACCAAATACTAATCAGATATCCCAAGGGACTCCCCCAAGCACTAAAAGTAAAAGCCCCGCCCCAATTTTGCGAACGCCAACAGTCAGTCCAACGCCAGGGCCACCCGACCCCGCTTACAGAAAACTCAGCTCGTCCTCGCTGTCGTCCTGCGAACAAGCAATCTCGCGCCGCACCGCCACGGCTCGCCTGCGAATCGCCCGGGTCTGCGCCGGCGGCCTCCGGTCACTGTAGTTGGGGAGCGCGGGCGGGCTGACCGGGGGCCGCAGGGGTCCTTTTCGACACATCCTGGGCGCTCCGGGCCAGGTATGCAGGGCATGCTGCTGTTGATGATGCTGATGCATGGTCGATTCGGAGGGGCTGCGGTTGATGATGACCACCTCGATCTGGGGAACCAACACCCGGGCGGGCTCCGCACGTTTAGTGGCCGGGCGACGAGTCTGCTGCACCACTCGATTCTTGGCCTGGGGCAGGTCGCGAAGCGCCGTCCGCGTCCGGGCGGCTATTGGTGCAGCGTCGGGCTCTCCGCCGCGGGCGGTTGCGACGCGCTCGCGAATCCCCGGCGAGGCGCTGGGCGGCATCACGGCGCCAACCTTCGTCCTCGCACTGGACCGAGGCCGTTTGGGTGACGGCGGTGCCCACTCCTCCTTCGCCCGTCCTCGTTTTCCAGACACCGATGGCGCAGATGATGTCACGCTCGACGCGACCGTCTCCGATGGTGTTGGGCTCGGGGACCGACTACTGGTCGAGCAGGCCACCACCGACTCCCCTTCAGACCTCGCTGAGCTTGGGCTCGACCCGCCGTCAAAATCATGCGTGGCCACGGGTTTCAAGGTCGGGGTGCTGGCCACCCATTCCCCAATGCTATCCTCCCACCGATACAGGTCTAGTGCATCTTCAGACGGCTCATGCCCTGAGGCGGGAGACTCGTCCCGTTGCTCCTGCTGAGACGAGAGAGCTTGTCCTTGAATATCCAGTGCCCACGTGTGGTCGTCCTCATCCAACGTAATCTCCGCCAACGCCATTGCCGTTTCGGAGGCCACTTTGCCGAGCAGAGAGATTCCCGTTCTCGTCGTCAGCTGAGCAAGTCGCGACACAATTCTCTGCACTTCGGGGGGCGTCGGGGTGGGATCGCCCTTGCGTGCGTGCCCGCAGCAATGAAACACTTGTTGGGCAAACTCTGCAAGCTGTTTCACCCATTCATGTTGGTTGGATAGTGATAAGCAGAAAGACTCCATATTCTCCGGTGAAATCCAGTTGGGCTGGCTAATGATCTCGGGCCTCGACGTTTCGTGACACTGGAGCATCCACTCGCCCAACAAGACATAGCCCCGGCGCAGGGCGTGGAAACTGAGACCCTCCATCTCCTCGCGAGACAAGACCAGCCCGATGGCCCGTTGCACGGTGTAAGACAGCGCCCCCACGACCAGTCTGACCTTGCGACCAGTCGATCTCTCGTCCGGGTCGGAAGCTTGCGAACGCGCGATGCACATGCCGCAGAGTGCGGTCACGAGGCTCGACGAGAGGTTGCTGAGAGCGTCTTGGATCGGGATAGGACACGGCGCCAGGTCTTTGGGCAAACTCTCGGGGTTTGTGATGGAGGCCCGAGTCCCATTGGCCCGCGGCGCAGTTCTCCCCTTCATCCGGGCGATGAGAGAATCCGTGGCCGGGTAGATGCCCGCAGACGACAGGACGATCCCCTCGATGGCCCGAGTTGCAGCTGCGGAATCGCCATCGCCAATCGACAGCGACGCGATAGCGCCGTCCACGCACTTCTTCCACCGGGCCGTGACCATCCACTCGGGCGGGAATGCCCGGCGCGACAGCAGTTTGGCCACCTCGTCGAACACGAAATACCTCCTTCCGGGCACCCGTGAGTAGTAGACGCGTAGTATGTGAACCGGGTCATCGCAGGGCATCCGGGGTCTCGGGGGATCAAACGCTGGCGGATATTCGTATGTTTCAATAGTTGTAAGATATCGCGATAATAGTGATTCGAATGCCTCCAACTCTCCCTGGTTTAGACACTCCTCCAGAAGACGACAGGCAGCCCGCCTCGGTACCCATCCCTTCTGCATCACCTCCGAAACCAAATGAATCCCCTGGGCGCGCACAGCATCGCGGATGGGCTGCCATCCCTGGCCGCCGGGAGCATAGAGGGCCTCCAGTTCCGTAAAGTAGGCATCGCACATATCGACCTCGCCATCCTTATCCGCTTCATCCTGCAGCCTCTGCTCCTCGGCAATAAACTGCGGTAGCCGTCGTGCCGTCATCGACAACAATGACCGGGTACCACGGCGTCCCTCGTCCTGCTGTGCGCCCGTCGGAACCCCCACCGCCCGCGTATTATTCAAAAACTTCATAAACATGCGATCCAAAAAGCGCGCAATATCCACCACCCCCGCATCGCCAGAAAGGTCCAGGGCCTCCTTCCACGAGCCCTGGTAGGCCGGGAAATTGCTGTTATTCGTCCGCGACGCTCTCCGGTTCTCGCTCGGCCCAGCCTCTCCCACCGGTGGTAGTACATTGCGAAAAAGTTGTTTCCGAATTGACACCGACGCCTCCAACGGTCCTTGCGCCTTTCCTGTGATCAACGGGGTCGCGATCTCAATAGCACCGGGTAGCGTCCTCTGTACTTCCGGGCTCTTGATCAACAGTCGACTGCGCCTCCGCGCCCCATTCTTCTGTCCGCGACTCGAGTAGTTGTGTCGGATTCGACGATTGCCCGGTTTGCCGGGGATCCAGGCCGGGTCATCCGCTTCTTCGTCCGAAAAGCTGCAGCTTCCTTCGGTGGTGGTGGTGGTGGTAGTGCCGGCTCGAGTGGACGGGAGTCGCGCGCGCTCGGGCGCCTTTTCGTGGGCTTTCGATTTCGCGTCGGAAATGCTCTTTCGGATCTCGTGGTGCTTCTCTAAACGGTGGTGGATGGACGTCAAGGGGCGCAACATGCGGTTTGCCCATCTCGCAGTCGGTCGGACGTCCTCCATGTTGCGCCAATTGGCTCGCGGTCTATCGGATGAGATATGCAGTGAGATTCGTGTTCGGGATAATCCGTCAGATTGGATGCGCGCGTCGGTACTACCGACCTGGTCTTATCTGCTGCTGCTCATAAATAGTCCATGTTCTGCGGGCTGCGACCGGAGACTTTTAGAAAAACCAAGCTGTTGATACAGCCCTATAACCAATACGACGCAGGAAACTCCAATGTAAATCTGCTCGCAAAAGTATACAGCGCCCTCCAACCACAAGTATATGGGGGTAAACGACAAGGGTAAGATGCAGGGTGGACAAAGAAGAGGGCGGCGATGGATGTTGTGCCCGCCGAGGACGTAAACATTGGTCCCCCCCGCCGCAAATGGATTAGCGCGTCCCTTAGTCAGATCGGCACTTCTACCGTGATTACTCATCGGGGATGACGGAAGTATAACTACGGAACACCACTTATGTACTAGACACTAAAACAGTCATGAAGCAATATCGTCCTAACAAAATGCATAGCATCATTACAAGGTCACCTGGGGATGGTCCCCGGTCATGGTATATAATACACAGCATGCGAATCGCCCGACCTTGCTATGCACTGGCGCGATAAAACATCTCATGCCAAACGAGAACTTGTGGACATCACAAGACACAAGGAAAAAAACAGCATAAACCCGTAAATAGAAACAGAAGCACCAAAGGCGGTGCGAGAGTAGAGAGGTTTCTACAGGAAAGACAAATGTCCCGCTCATCCAAAATATCAACTCTTTGCAGGGATATATAGAGCCAAATCATATCTTCAAGTGTTAAGACAGGTATAGTCCGCAGAAAGGGAACCAAAACAATTTTTGGGCCTGGCCACGGGCCAGGCGAAGAAAGGGAAGAAAGTGAGGGGGGTGTTAGGCTTAGGCCGAAGACTTCTTCGATCCACGAAGCTTGGGGTTGCTGGCGGCAGCACGCTTCTTTTGCTTGGCCTTGGAGGAGCCAGCATCACCGCCCTCGATGAACTTCAGCAGCTCATCAACGCTACGGGAGTCCAAGGAGCTGCGAGATCCACCCACCTGGGGGGCGGTCTGGCCGACCTGAGGCTGGATCTTGGTGCCAAGAGAACGAGTGTTCATGTTGACACGGCGCAGGCGACGAGCCTGGATGTCCTTGGCGTGCTTGGCGATCGAAACCGCGTTCTGGGTGAGCTGCTCCAACCAGGTCTCAGCCTCCTTGGTGTTCCGGTCGTTGGGGCCCAACTGGCTGAGGAAGATGTTGTAGGCATCACGCATCTTGGAAACGGCACCCTTGGAGTCCTGGTCGAGAGCCAGAGCCTGCGCCAGCTGGAACAGGATGGTGGCGGTGTTGATGGACTGCTTGCCAAAGAGCGACTCGCAGACCTGCAACGAGGCCTCGAACCACTTGCGGGAGTCAGCGTACTGCTTGAGGTGCTGCAGCATCACCGCGGCGTTGTTCATGGTGGTGATGGAGTCGGGGTGGTTGGGGCCATAGACGATCTTCCACAGGTCCATGGCATGCTTGATGTAAGCCAGGGCAGTCTTGGTGTTGCCCGAGGCATGCTCGAACAGACTGAGGTTGAGGTAGCTCAGGATGGTATCGGCCGAGTCCACACCCAGAGTGCGCTCGGTGACGATAACAGCCTTGCGAGCCAACTCGACCGCCGCCTCCTTCTCGTCCGTCTGGTAGTACAGCATGGACAGTTGGTGGTAGAGCTTGGCAACCTCGGGGTGGAGGATACCGTAGATCTGCTCGTGCAGAGACAGGGACTCCAGGATGAGCTCCTGGCCCAGCTGCTTCTGGTTCTGCATGAGAGAGATGCGACCGGCTTCCAGGGCCTCCTCGGCAAGGGAGCTTCTGGGGGAAGCGTCCTTGACCATGGGGACGATGTTGAGGATGTCATCGGCCACGATGGAAAGGATAGGCTTCTCCTCCACGGGAGCGCGGGAGGGAGAGTTAGAGTCGCCACCCTTCTTCTTCTTCTTCTTGTTGCCCTCATCCTGGCCATTGACACCGTTGGTGACAGGAACCTTGGCGGGGATCTGAGACTTGGCGAAGATGAACTCACGGGATCCAAGCTGGAGACCAAGCTTGATCGAAAGATCACGGAGAAGCTGCAGGTGTCTCAGGGAGTTGAACCACTCGGACTCCAGAGAGAAGCGGTAGCGGATGGTGACCTGCTTCTCAATCTCGGTACGGAGAGTGGCCGGGGTAACCTTCTCGAAAGAGAAGTCACCGTCGGGGAAGATCGCCCGGAGAGAGGAGTCAATCTCCGCTCGGGGGTTGGGGCTGACATCGGCGCCCAGAAGGCAGTTGAGCAGGTGGGCGACGCAGGGAGCGACGAAGGGCGCGGGCACGTCACGGAGGTACTGGTTGGCAACGTGCTTGAAGGCACGAGCGATCATCTCCTGGACGAGGAGAGTGGACAGAGCATCGAGACGAGCACCCTTCTCCTTGGACAGCTGAGCCAACTTTCCGAGGTAACGGATGTTGATACCGCGCTTGTGCAGGAGCTGGCCGAGAGACTGGCCGTCCATGGGGAAACCGACATCACCGTCGTGCAGATCCTGGATCAACTCCGGCATGACCTTGGAGCGCAAGAAGTCGCAGGTCTCGCGGACCTCCTTCTCGTCCTGAGCCCACTGCTCTTTCTCTTCGTCGGTCTGGGGGACCTGGCCGCTGCAGACGTCAGGGTTCAGAGCCAGCGAGAAGCCGGAAATGTCCACCCGCTCCTGATCAGCCGCCTCCTCGGACTTCTCCTCAGACTTCTCTTCGGAGCCCTCCTCCTTGGATTCAGCACCCTCGGACTTCTCCTTGGCAGCTTCCTCCTCGGCCTTGGCGCTGCGACGACGCTCAACCTCGGCCTTGACGTACTGGCTCATCTTATGCCTCCAGTACGACTCGACGAGCTCCAATCTCAGGACAGACATGCGGTGAGGGTAGGCATCGCTGCCCTCCTCCTCCTGCCAGGCCACATCCAGAGGAGTCACGCGGTAGAGATCAAGCACGTACTTGCGGCCGTCAGTGCCCAGCAGACCCTTGGTCTCAACGCTACCCTCGAGCTCGTGGCGCTGGCCCTCCTTGTCCCACACGGAGTGCTTCTTGATCCGAAGAGCCTTGGACAGCTTCTCGAAAACGGGCTCGAAGTCGGGGTGGGTGGCCACGACATCCTTGCCCTCAACACCACCGTAGTCGATCTGGTGCTCACCGGGCTCGCGCTGTTTGAAGATACCGGGGACGATACTCTGACCGACGATACGCTTGCCAAGGTAGTCAACAACCACGGTTCCGGGGGTGAACAGACCGTTGATGTCAAGCTGGTTTACAGCCTTGATGCCCAAAACATCCTTGCCAACCGCGACGCGGGCGGCCTCATCACCACCCTCGGAAGCGAAAGTGCCAACGCCATCAGCACCGAAGGAGTAGAAGATATTGTTGTAGACGAAGATCTGAGCATCGCGGCCCTCCGTGGGGTTCAGAGGGGCGACTTCACCGCGGGCGACGAGAACGGCACCACGGGCGGCAGCCTCGTTGTAATCAGCGAACAGCTTGGAGGTCAAGCGCTCCCGGAAAACACGGTCCTGGACAGTCTCGCGGGGAAGCTCCCGGGTGGTCTGGAACTCCTCGTTCCAGTCACGCAGAGTCTCGGCGTTGTCAACACCCGAGATCAGGTAGTTCTCCTGGGAACGGGTGATGTCCGCCTGGTGGGCGTTGGCGGTGGGAGACACGAGCCACGGGTTGTTGGGGATGGCATTCTGGAAGGGGAAGGTAGTCAGGAGATCCTTCTGGTTGTTAGACTCCTGGAGAGCCTCGAAGGAGGCGTTGAAGGAAGGCGACAGGTGGGCGATCAAGCTGAGCAGCGAGTGCGCACGGCCATTCTTGGGGATGGTCTTCGGGGAGGGGTCGAACTTCATGTTCGAGTTCTTGTTCACATAGAACCCCGTGATGTGCGAGGTAATCTGGAACTGCTCTCCCTCGTTGGTGGTGACCTGCAGGTAGAGCAGGTGACCCTTCTGGCGGAGGTTGTAGGGAACCGGGTTCCACGGTGAGAGCGAGATGGCCTTGACGGTCTTGGGAAGGGGAGTCTCGGCGCGGGGGAGGATGGTGCTCAGAGATGGGGCGCTAGCAATGTCATACTTGGACAAGGAGTGATCCTTCTCTGCCGCCTCAGTCACCTCGGCAGAGATGGCATCGTGCAGCGACAGACCAGCGCTGAGACCGTGGAGGTTGTCGACCCGGTCACCGGCAGCGCCGACCAGCTCCCGCATGCGCACGACGTGCATGCGAGCCTCCTTCTCGTTGTAGGGATCCTCCACCAGGGTGATTTCGGAGTCCGCCTTCAGGTCGGGCACTTCGGACAGTTCGATGAAGTCGTTGATGCGCTCGCCGTTGAATTCGAGGTGGAAGCAGGTGTACTGGAAGGTGCTGGGCAGCTCGACAATCGATTGGCGGACATCTTGGACTTGTTCTTGGCTCGACACCTATGGTACGGGTTAGGAGTTTGTTATGCTTCCTCCAGTCGCATGACTCGATGTGAAACACCCACCATCACCTGGATCTTGTAGGGCTCGTGAGGCAGCTTCACGGTGATCTGGAAAAGGCCTTGAATACAAAGTCAGTGACCATGAGCGAGATTGAACAGCCGGGGGGGGGCGACCTACCACCGCTGACCTCCTCTTCCTGGACCTCGTCGGTGTTGTTGCCGTTGGTGAGCTGTTCGGGAGTCTCTACAGCGACGATTAGCGTCTGAGCACCGAGCCGGGCGGGCGCTGCGGAGGGCCGGGGAGAGCGAACCTTTCGAGTGCTCCATCTCGCCATTGGTTTGAGCCATTAGGACGGTTGAATAGGGAATAGATTGGATGAGAGATATATAAGGTAGCACTAAGGCTGGCAGCTATGTGGCGACGAGTTGTCTAGAACCCCAGATGGCCGAAGAACCCAGCAAAGGGAATCGGGCAGGTGTGGCAAGGGAAGGGCGAGGGAGGAAAACAAAAGTCAAGGATATGGTACAAGGACAGAGGCAATTGAATAGAATGCAACCCGACCCCGGACCCAGGACAAGAAAGGGAACCCCAAAAAAGACGCGAAGGAGAAAATAATTGGCAAGAGGATGAGAGTTGAAGCCGGAGAAAGCACACGGGGAAGCCGGGCAGATGAAAATTTCGCGGATGCGGCATACCCTCGGAAGGGCTCGGGCGGTGGGAACTGGGAACTGGGAAAATCCCCACCCCGGCTGGCAACCCCGGCGACCAGACCTTACAGCTACGTAGCAGGCTAGCAGCAGCAGCAACAGCAGCCAGCGAACCCCCTGTGTCCTGTGTCCAGTGTCCACTATGGGTACGGGCCTCCCAGCCCAACCCAACATACTTACTTAGTATCTACGGACTACTCCAACCTGTGTTGGCAATAGAGTGCTGACCCTGCTGCGGCCGCGTGTTGGCCGGTCGCCCATCGTCACGCCGCGGTTGGGCCCGATGCCCTCGCGGCGCCCTCGCGGAGCCCCGAAGGGCCTTCATCCCTTGCTTGTGTCACCTTCGATCTGTCATTGTATCTATGTACTTCGGTGTACTCTCGGGCTGGGTTCACGATGGCAGTGCCTCTCTCATGGGAGACATGATTGAACCCCCAATGGTCTGAATCATGGCTCTCAAAGCTCCAGCGTATGAATCTGGCGTGGATTTAGATTTATCCCGATATCGACGGGGAATATGATATATTGGGGGTGCGAGTCCACGTAACGTCCTCAACTGACCACGTCCACCGTTGTTGTTATGTTATGGCAACCCCTATATGGAGAATCCGACCGTATCCCATCTGCTGGGGTCACATCCATGGCCACCACCTGCACACAGTATGCCTGTTTGTTTATGTTTAGAAGGGGATCTCCACCGTACCAATACTCCATCCGAGTCGGTGAGTAGTGTCGGGAATGACTCGAGCCTGTCGACTTCGATGAGGACCCAAACAATCCAGACCGTTCCAGCTCTGCGATGTAGCAGATCATTTATATTCTCAGTAGATGTACCTACCTATATTGAAGTAAGTGGCTGTACTCCATAGGTACCTTAAGTATTAGAGTGGTACTCCGGAGGTACTTGTGTACCACCAGCCACATTGTTGCCCGCCAAGCCCGGTGGGTCCGCCGGATCGGAGGCGCAGCAGCCGGAAATTTGGCAACCAATCCGGACCCGCGGTGGCCCGTCTCGGCTTTAACTTTTGGTCACAATAGTCCGTCGCAGTCCATCGGGCCCAACGCTGCGCACCTCGTCGCGACTGGCCTGTCCTTCCTTTGGTCTGCTTACTGCCTTGTCAGAACTCCCACACTCTTTTCTCGCTGAATTCTGCGTCTGGGAGCTTGGTGGTGGCCCAAAACGTGTCCTCGACGGTGACTGCAGTTCCCCTAAATGTACTCCGCATAGAAAGTACGCCGCAAGTTTCTTGCCTAGACCCCGGTCTCACAATCCCTGTCCACTCCTGTCTTGGTCCACTTGGTTGCAGTGCCATCTATATTAGCCGTCTGGTGATCGGCATTTCCTTAATCACGGGCATTCGACCTCCTTGAGTTCCTGCGAGGAATTCCTCTAGCGGAGGACAATGTTGTATCAACATGCGCAACGCTCCGTGATGTCCCTCACCCGGGCTGCTGGGCTACGGCGCCCTCTCCCGACGCGCCGCATGGTCGCCCCCTATCTGGGACGGAGCTTCTCGCGGGGACCCGTCCGGGCTGCTTCAGACGCCGCGGAGCAGAAGACCGCGAAAGAGGAGAGAACCCGGGAGAATGGTGAACCGGAGCCCACTCTACGTTCGACCCTGCTCAAGATGATGGAGACGGCCGCGACGACATTCGCGTCCATTGCCGTCCTCGGGTGAGTGACCCCAGTCGTGGATTCCCTTCGATTTGCTGATGGCCCGGAGTCTGGCTGGATATGGGTACCATCGGTACTATAAATATCTGATTTTGGAGAAGATGGAGAACGCCTTCAAGCCTGGAGACCCGGCGCTAGAGCTCGCGGGAGTCGAAGACGGGAAGCATCAGTACAATCATGAGGAGCATTGGGTGCCCCGTGATGAGCAAAAGAGAATGGATGATATCATCAATGGCAAGATAGGTAAAGGCCGTTATTACTTACTGGTGGGAGAGAAGGGTACGGGTAAGACATCGATGCTTCTGGAAGCGATGCGTAAGATTGACGGAGAGGGCTGTGCCATGTTTGAGGCCCATGCCGATCTCGAGATATTCCGGATCCGCCTGGGGAAAGCCCTGGACTATGAGTACCACGAGGAGTAGGTTCCCCATGGAAACCCTATTCGAGCTTTATTGACGTCCAATCTAGCTACATTGGAAGCCTCTTCAGCATCAAGGGTCCTCGGGATACCACGGCTCTCTTAGATATCGAGCGCGCATTTAACAAGCTGGAAAAGGTGGCTCTGACAAGGAGACGCAATAAGGAGTCTCCCTTGGTCTTGATTCTTAACAGCGCGCACTTGATCAGAGATGACCACGATGGTCAAGATCTTCTCGAGGCCATCCAGCAGCGGGCAGAGCAGTGGGCGGCCAGCGGTCTGGTGACGACAGGTAATCTTGGTGCTATCCGTAGATATGTCATCAACTTTAACACTGACCGGAAACAGTGCTGAACAGCGACGAGTACTGGGTGTACGAACGCCTGAAGAAGTATGCAACGAGGATGGAAGTCATCCCAGTGCGAGACCTGCCGAAAGATCGGGCAATGGAGGCCCTGAGGAAGTATCGCAAGCAGTATTTTGGCGAGGATTTGTCACCACATACACTTGAGCAGGTGTACGATCTTGTCGGCGGACGGTTGTCCTACTTGAATAGGGTCGCAAAGGCCAAGGATTATATGAAGCTCTGTGAAAGCATCTGCACGGCGGAGAAAACGTGGTTCCTCAACAAGTGCTGGATCCTGGGCATGGACATGGACGACGATGTGATGGACCAGCAGAAATACGCGGTAAGTCAGGTGTCCGTCCTCTCGCACACCTGGTACTAACAAAGACAGTCTGCCGCAATGGTCCTGGCCAAGGCACTGGTGGAGCGGGAGAAAGAGATGAAGAACACATACGACAAAGACCTGGGTCATATTCTCCCGGAGATTCCTCTTCACAAGGCTCGGGAAATCATGACCCGAGCGGACTTCATCCAGAGCTATGATCATGAGAACATCTTCACCATCGATTCTCGAGCCATGGTGCGTGCTGACTCGGTCCCCATGCAGAATGCGTTCCGTGAGATCTGCGCGATTGAAGGATTCGACGAGCACCTGGAGGGCACTCTCACGCGCATCAACGACATCGAGAGCTTGGGCCGTACTCGCGAATTGACGATCAAGGACCTCTGGAACCAGGGTAAGTACCAACTGGTCATGCAGGACGCCTGGGGCCGGAAACGCGCGGCGGAGTTTTCCGTCGTGGAGCGCGAGGAGGACAATGAGGATAAGGAGGACAATTGAATTGGACGGTGCATAAAATAAGTGGTTGACTCTATCCGTGATGTACTATATTGGCAAGCTACTCGGTCGGGACTAGTGGCCTGCAGCTGTGTATTTACTATTTAGACCTACCTTCGAACCGACACCCCTACGACGGGCCATGGAATTTATCTGCCTGCACTGTACCTGATCTCCCTCTGCCTCTTCCATCTTGATCTACTCCAACCATGGCAGGCCCATGTCCGGCACCGTTGCATCACCGGTGACATCACCACCACCTCGGCCCTGCGAAGCTCGCTCACCGCCCGGCCTCTCCTCACCAACCATTTATCCCAATCGCGATCGATCTATCTATCCAATAATCCCAGCCTCACGCATTTCCTCGCTCCTTATCTTCTCCTCCCCCTCCCCCTTCGCAATTTTCATTTCTCTCGTCCAAACCCTCCACGTCCCGCACCACCAACACCACGCGACCCTCCCCAACACTCACCTCACCTCGAACCTAAACCCAAACACAATCCCCAAACCCTCAAACCGAACTTAAATCCTCCAGCAGTCGAACTCAAAAAACATGTCTCCTCGCAAGAAAGACGCGGTAACAGCAGCCGCAGAATCCAGCGCCGACATAGTCCAAGCCTCCCTCCCCAAACGGACACAGCTGGAACGCATTCCTCCCGCAGTCCGCTTCACCCTCGCCGTCTTCAGCAGCCTCGCCCTCAGCTCCACGCTCTTCACCCTCACCACAGGCCTGACCCTAGGCGAGCTCAGTCGTGTGAGCAAACACCTCGACACATGGCCAGAGGTGGGAGGCTTGATGGCCTGGAAAGCCGTCGAAGTAGGCCTTACCTGGATATTGGGATATGACGGTACTTTCTCCCCCTCATTCCCATTCCCCCCTCACTCCCCTCGTCCAAACCTCAAAACTAACAAGACCAAAAAAAAAAAAGCCCGCGACGTCCTCACCCTCACCCTCCTAACTCACCTCCCAACCTACACCCTCCTAACAACCTTCTACACGATCCGCCCAACCACCACGCTGACCAGCTACCTCATCATCCTCATCTCCACCACCCTTCCATTCCTCCTCCGCAACCCCTCCCCCACCACCTCCCTCCTCTCCACCCACAAGAACCGCTCTATCCTCCAAGACGGCCCAACGACCGTGTACACCACCGTCGCCGCCACCGCCATCTTCACCGTCACCCTGTACATCAGCTACGCCACGCCCTGGCTGCCCCAGACCCTAGTCGTGCATTTCCAGGACCTCCCCGATATCTCGGCCGTGCACGCCGGCCCCGCCGGCCTGCCCGGACTGTTCATGGGTCTGTTGCCCGCGGGACTGGCGGTCCGGGACTTCTTGTTTGTGAGTTCCGCGGGGGTGGCTGCCGATGAGACGCCAGTGACGAAGAAGAAGAAGGGAGGCAAGAAGGAAGAGGCCAAGGATGGAGAGTATTTGATTCAGACGGTGTACCGGAACACCTGGGGCACGCTGAGCAGGAAGACGCAGGTGTTGGTGTCTCGGACGGTCGTACTGGCTGCCCTGTTGTTGGGGAACACGGTCGTCCAGGTCGCGGGCACGGTCAATGGAGCCGATGCGGAGGGCGCGGCCGCCTGGGGCGGAGTCTGGGCCGTTGCCGCTGCGGTCACGGGGGGGTTGTTCGGGTGGGTGGAGGCCGTGGATGGGGTTTGAGTCTAAGTCTGAGCTCGAGCTCGAGCCAGCCTGCCTTGCTTGCTTGCTTGCTTGCTTGCTTGCTTGCTTGCTTGCTTGCTTGCTTGCTTGCTTGCTTGCTTGCTTGCTTGCTTGCTTGCTTGAGCCCTCTTAGTCGTCGTGGCCATTAATGATGATAATGACGTTTCCGGTTCCATTCTCGAATTTTTTTTTTCTCCCGCAACAGAGTCGGGGAGGGCACTCGAGATCCAGATCCAGATTGAGACGACGAGTGTGCGATACAGATCGCGAATCTTAGAATCCGAATCCGAACCCGACCCGCCCTCAAAAAAACACACCATGTTTCCAGCTCGTCCTGTTTTGGGTTAATTGAAGTTTGCGTGGCGTTGACAATGAGCGCAGTTAGTTTAGTGAGTGTATCAAGTCAAGGCAAGTTAAGGGGAGAATGAACAAAAGCCGGGAGGACCGAAGAGAAGACACAGTTGATGGATCGTTCATTCTATTTCATGCCTGGAAGGTTTCGGTTTCAACGGCGGGCTGGGCTGGCCTGCCTTGTTATGTGTTTCAGCGAAGCTCGGTACTGGGGAGTTTGATCGTCGGGTTGTTTGCTGTGCTGTGCTGCGTTGCGTTGCGCGGGCGAATCACCACGGGTGGATGGATGGATGTGTATGCTGTTTGTTAGCCGGGTGGAGCGAGATACCTTGTTCTGTTTTTTTCTTTCGTATCATTTTTCTCGGTTGTCTTTGGGTCTGGTGGTGCTTCCTTCTGCTGGATGGACTAATTTCGGAGGTACTTTCCATCAATCAATCGATGTGACTGTTGTCAAGTCAAGCGATGGTTATCTATCTACAGATGCGAGAAAGAAAGAACTAATGGGGGAAATTGATGAATGTTATTTATTCATTGCAACCGTACCATACCATAGCATAGCATATCATACCAAGCCAGATCAAAAATAATTAAGAGGGAAAAAAAAAAAACGAGGAAAAATTGAATCTATCAATCTAACGCTGCGTTGACATCGATCAATCGATGATGAGACACGGACCTCACGGGCCCGCAGTCCTGAAACGTGGGAATCGGGGAGAGTGGGGGGGAGGAAGATCGGGGATATATTATATGACCAAGAAAGAAAGGAAGGGAGGAACGGGGGTCTAGACACCAGGCGAAGAACACCGATCACTGATCACTGCATCTCCGTAGCCCCGGGGGAGTAGATGGGTTCGTGAAACGGCTTGGGCGTGTTCTTGGGCAGCAGCCAGCCGGGGTGGAAGATGTTGAAGACGCCGACAGCCAGGACCATCATGACGCCGTCCAGGACGACGAAGTAGATCTCGTGGGTGATCAAATAGCCGGTCCAGCCCTGCGACAGCTCGATGGTTCGGTAGATACTCCGGATGTAGATGCAGATGACGGAGAAGACCATGGCGGCGAGGAGCGGGATGATGGAGCCCTTCATGTTTTGCAGCACGCGCATGCGCAGGGTGCGGCGGACGAAATCGGCGGCGAAGAAGACGAAAATGGAGATGGAGAACAGCTGGAAGACGATACCGGCAACCATGGTGTGGGTGCCTGGCGCGGTGTTGCCGTTGATCTTGTTGACCTCGATGGAGGCCATCCCACCGCCTACGGCCTGGACGACCAATGAGACGACGTCGCAGGTCACGAAGATCCATAGATAGAGTTTGGGGCTCAAAATTGAGGTTTCGGGACCCAAAAGATGGATGAAACGGCCCAGGAGCACGTAAATGCCCGCAGTAAAGAAAGTCGGGGCTGAGGGGTCCGTTAGTGCCTGTTTCAGACTTTCAGGGATCTTGGAGGGAGGGGGGGGTTGGTGTGGCGGCCTACCGATGATCAGAGTGGAAATCTGCATGAGAAAGGCATTCCCATTGTAAGGACACTCAGCAGACCAGGTTCGCCCTCCCCAGCCTATGAGTTCCGCTGTAGAATCATTCAGTCAGTTCATGGGGTAGGGAAAAGAGCTGGTGCAGTAGGATTCACATACTGATACATCCAAGGACAAAAACGATACACCACCACTGTCGCTTCCACACCAGCTGGATCATGTGGAGGATCATGGAGACCCCGAAGAGGGAACAGAAGACAATGCCCGCGGCCAGCGAGGGCACGTAGCCGTATGATGTGCCATATCCAGGGACCAGCGCGTGGCAGTTCTCTTGAAGTTGCTTCTTGAAGTCGTACGAGGACTGGTCGCTCACGCCGGACATATTGAGAGACAGAAGACCCTAGAGTCGGAGACTAGTGCAAGACGAGTGAGGCTGCGTATAGGCAAAGAATTGAGCAAAAGCGAATGGAGTCGAGTAGTAACAGCTCTGAGGTTAATACTATATGGAATGGAGGACGATTGACAGCGCGCAGAAGCGATTAGGGCCAAAAGAGAGACGGAGCTAGCTGCTCGTCCAGGTGAAATGAGGTAGACGGTGCCAATCAGCGACAGCAGCGACAGGAAAGAAGAAGAAACGAGAGACGGCCCAGTCGATGTATATAGGGGAGAAATAAGGGTTCCAAAATCTTTCCAAATTCTCGCATGCCCCCCGTACCTGTCCCCTCCACCGTCGAACCCCGTCTCCCTGCCTGCCTGGCCATGGGCACCACGGTACGGCGGGGACACCCGTTGGATAGAGCCATCTGATTGAGTCTCGCAGGAGTAAGCAGAACCCTCGCCGCATTATTAATTCGGCACGCGGGAATGCAGCGACTTCATTCGACCAGATGGCTGCGAGACCCAAAAAAGAGTTGGCGACGAAGGCGATGCCTCGCAAGGTGATCCTGATCGGGTTTAGCCCGTCCCCCCAGGCTGCCGGGGGATCCGAGAATTGAGCACAACGGCCAAGTTAATAAGAGCCGGGCAGGCCCTGGCAGGTGCGCATATCGTTCATCGTACATAAGTTGGCGCGCACTACTACTAGGCAGTAGTACTGTGTAGGCAGTAGGCACCCCGTCGGGCACGGAGGGTAGCACTCCCGTCGCCGCTAGGCCGTTCATCCACGAGGTGCTGACGGCCAATGCCACACAGGCCAGCAGCTCGTTGCGGCGGTTATCTGGCTGGGTGGGAGTTCGATCAGTGGTTCGGGAGGTCCGCCAGGGCTCAAGGTCGATAGTTTGTCGACGGAGGTTGGGACGAGTAAGGTCCGATCTGATAGATCGCCTCGAGAGTCATCATTCAGGCATGGGGTCGTACGGGAGATGCTACTATCGAGTAATAGTCCAACCGTTCCAGCGTCGTCAAGCGTGCGCGCTGCCGAGACGCGACGATCGGAGAAAGCAAGCGAGGCCCGCACTTGCCGAGACTCAGAGACTCCTCCCGCGCCCCGCCACGCCTCAGGCAGCCGGCCCCCGGGCGGCCCCTCGTCTTCGTCGTCTTCCTCGCCAACCTCGCAAGCTCTCACACTTTCGGCAAAGCCTCAGCATCGGACCAGTCTTGGCGATCGGAGTCTCGACTAATCCTTTCTCTCATTCTCGGCACCATCTTCCTTCCACCTACGTACCCCCATGCCGTTACGATGCATGGCGAATGTCTGTCTATTCGACTCCGCTAATCCCAACACTGGATGAACGAGAAATCCAACCATGAATTCTAGTCTATGGCTAATTATACATGATCCTTCCAGGCTCCAGGCTTGACTCGTATCATGGTCATCTCAATCGAACGAGGGGGTGTCATACGTATCGTCCGGATCTAAGCCCTGTCAGCATGGAGAATTCGAATTCGACTCCTCCGTGGGGGATGAGCACTTACCGCTGCGGTTGGCGAGAATATACTTCCGCGTCTCCACGATGTTGTGGTTCAGCTCCGTGAACAGCTCCTGCTGTTGGACTTGAACCATCTCGTTGCGTCGAGATGCCCCGATCACCGCAGCTTGCGCCACGTGGTACCGCGACACCTGGTTCGAAAGCATCATGTCGAAGGGGGTTGTGGTGCTCCCCTCCTCCATGTACCCTGCCACACTCACCCGGTCCAGACGGGGACGTCCAAAGAGCAGCCCCTTCAGCTCACTTGCGTATCCGTGATAGTTGAAGTGGATCGGCCGGTCTGCACCAAACAGACTGTCGAAAGCTTCGAGACTGAGGGCATGAGGGTGCAGCCCTTGGTTCTCGAGGATCATCAAGTCAGTCACGTTGACCACGCGAACCCGCAGCTGCGGACAGCGTTTGCGCAGGAGGGCTGCCGCGGAGATGACCTCAAACATCACCTCCACGCCGATTCCAACGAGAACAACATCCGGGTCCAGCCCGTCATCAGTACTACAGAATCTCCAGATCGATGCACCCGCTCGACAGTGACTCTCTGCCTCCTCCGGGGTCAAGTATACGGGCGTCGGCTGTTTCGATCCGACCATGAGGTTGATGTAGTTCGTGGACTTGAGACAGTGGTGGACTGTCGTCAAGAACGTGTTCGCGTCGGGGGGCAGATAAACGCGCGCGGCTCTAGGCTTCAGCTTGAGTACGGCCCCGATAAAGGACGGGTTCTGGTGAGAAAATCCGTTGTGCTCCTGACGGGCCCAGGTGCTTGTTTCGATGTAGTTGATGCTACTGACCGGCTTGTGCCAGGTCGTTTCTTGAGCCTGTTGCAGCGTCAGCCAGTCCACGGGCTCACCGATGCCGTGCTTAGGAACCTACCATTTTGTTGAACTTGGCATATTGAACCATCATGGTGTGGACGATGCCCAGGAAACTTTCATAAGACGGAAACATGCCCACGCGACCGGTCAACGTGTACCCCTGCAAAAAGCCCTGGCACAGATGTTCGCTGAGAACCTCAATGACACGGCCGCCTTTGGCGTTCGAGAACTGATCCCACTGGAAGTTCCTTCCTGTGTGTGCCAGAGCGGTATCCAGCTTATTACTCTCCAGCTCGTCTGGGGAGAAGATGCGAACAGAATGTGGGTTTTGGGTGAAGACCCGGTCGATGAAACTTCCGATCGCCTTCATAGCGCTCTCCTGGGCGCCCTTGTCCACGCAAAATGTCCTCCAGTCTGGAAGATTGGGCGGAACATAGCCCTTGTAGGACTCGGCGCGTTGTCCAAGCTTCTTCGCATCATTGGAAGGGATCACGGCCTTCACCTCATCGATTATATCCCCCTTTTCGGTGAAGAGCTCGTGTGGGCCATACGATGACAGCCACTTCTGCAGAGCTTGGCGTTCCTCCTGATCCTTCTTTGCATTAGGAAGGGGAACTTGGTGCGAATGGAAAGAGCCTTCGATAAATTGCCCGTGTAGCTCTTTGGGCCCCGACCAACCCTGTGAAGCAGTTAGTTGGAACCGACTTCAGCATACAAGCCATTGGCTTACCTTTGGCGTTCGCAGAACCAGCATTGGCCATCTAGGCTTCATGATGGGCTTGCCCGAACGCGCTGCTTTCTGGATCTTGTGGATTTCACCGACCGCCCACATCATCGAGTTGTGGAGATCTGCGTCGATATCCTCCAAGTTCTCGACAATGCGCACTTGGTAGCCATAGCCTGTGAAGAGGGAGGCCAGCTCCTTGTTGTCCATGCAGCCGAATATGGTGCGCTCGCTAATTTTGAAGCCGTTGACATGAAGAATCGGTAACACGGCGCCTGATTCCGCGGGGTCAATGTACTTAATCGCGTGCCAGGCCCTAATTGTTGTCAGCAAGGCTTCTGTAACGGGAATTCTTGGGAGCTTACGTTGCTGTCGGGCCGGTTTCTGCTTCTCCGTCCCCAACCACACAAGTGACAATCAGATTGGGGTTGTCCATGACTGCACCAAAGGAGACGGCCAAAGCATAGCCCAGCTCACCACCTTCGTGGATTGCACCTGGGGTTTCCGCATTGATGTGACTCGGAAGACCTGCACTGGTGCTGAAAGTCGAGATGAGCTGGTACAGACCATCCATATCTCGCGAATATTCGGGGTAGAACCGTCCTAAAGAACCCTCGAGCCACAAGGCAGCCAGCATGGCTGGTGCCCCGTGCCCGGGCCCGACCACATAGAGCATGTCCAGATCGTGCTTGGTTATTATATGGTTCAAATGGGAGTATACCAAGATCAACCCGGGACATGTTCCCCAGTGGCCTGTGGGGGGTCAGCAGAAGTGTGTATGCACAGGGCAGAGCGGATACTGACCAAGAAGTCTGGGCTTGATGTCCTCTGGTTTTAGGTCTTGCTTAAGCAACACATTATCTTGTAAAAAAATCATCGCTGCGATAATTAGCCCGGTAGTAAGAAGTTAGGTGAGGTCAATCTCACCAGCCGCGATGTATGCCGCTGCCCGCCGGAACTTCAGCAGGGCATTGTAATCGGTTTCCTCCAAGGCCGTTTGCTCAAGTTTGACTTGTAGATGCTCGACAAGATCGGGAATATGCGACGGCTCAGGCTTGGGATTTGGTCTATCAATGACTTCGGTAGGCATGGTGGCTGGCGGCTGATCGATGAGTGTGAGCAGATCCGCCGTATGCGAGATCTACTTAGTATACCCGGTTCGTCCGAGATCTCAGGGTCTGTAGGGCAGAGTTGACCACCACGTGGGTTCAGGAGATAAATCCACTATGTACACTGTGTGTGTGATTGCCTGGGAGGAGAGAGGTGACCGGATCATGCCACCGTCCCTGCATGGGCTGCTTGAAATAGGCGTGGTGGTGAGTCGGACGACGTCCACTACGTCACCCGTTGGCAAGGGTCTGACATCACCCCTCATCGCATCCGGGAACAAGCGACACAACACAACACGACACCACTGTCTGTGTCGCAGTGCAACAAGACAACAGTACATCGATTAGCTGCCTCTCTCATCAACCAACCAGCCCGGTGTCTGCAGCCCGTGTCCCGTTGCTTCGTTCACGATGACGCGCAAGTCCATCCTTTCCGTCAACGCCGGGTCCTCCTCCGTGAAGATCACCTTCTATACCTTCGAAAAGACCCCCAAAGAGATCGCTGCCGCCCAGATCTCCGGTATCACCGCTCCTCCTGCTCAGCTGAAATACAGCAGTGGCTCGACACAACACAAGGAAGAGCTCAAGGAGAGCCTCGGCACCCCGCAAGACGCCTTCAAATGTCTCCTGCAGCGCTGCTTCTCCGATCCCGAGCTCTCCGAGGTCGCGAGCACAGATGATCTGGCCTACATCTGCCACCGGGTGGTTCACGGGGGCGACTACAACACATCGGTGGTAATCACTGACGAGACATACCACCATCTGGAGAAGCTGGAGGACCTTGCTCCGCTGTGCGTGCGCCCATTCAGATCCAACTCGAGCTGCCTCTAACAGATACACAGACATAACTACTCCGCGCTAGAAATCATCCGACACTGCAGGAAAGAGATTCCATCCGTCAAAAGCGTCACGTTCTTCGACTCTGCCTTCCATCAGACCTTACCCGAGCACGTCAAGACATACCCGATTGACCCGGAGACAGCCAAGGCCAACGGGCTGCGGAAGTATGGCTTCCACGGCATCAGCTACTCGTTCATCCTGCGGTCCGTGGCCGAGTTCCTCCGCAAACCCGTCGAGCAGACCAGCGTGATCGCGATGCATATCGGGAGCGGTGCTTCTATCTGCGCGATCAAGGAGGGCAAATCGGTCGATACCACGTAGGTCTACCTTTACTCTCAGTTAAAATCCCCGAACCCACCAACCACCCAACCTATACTAACAACTACATTCACAGCATGGGCCTCACCCCTCTAGCCGGCCTGCCCGGAGCCACACGAAGCGGCGACATCGATCCCTCGTAAGTCCCCTCCCCTCTCGTATCAAGAACCAACCCATTAACCAAACCCCCAGACTGGTCTTCCACTACACCAACGACGCCGGCAAACTCAGCCCCGCCAGCACCAAAGAAATGCACATCAGCGCGGTACCTCCCCCTTTCCCACCTCACCATCACCATCAAAGACATAGCCCACTAACACCCTCAACCCACACAGGCCGAAGAAATCCTCAACAAGAAATCCGGCTGGAAAGCCCTAACCGGCACGACCGATTTCTCGCAAATCGCGGTCCCGAACCCGCCCACCCCGCAACACAAACTCGCCTTCGATATCGTCGTCGACCGCATCGCGGGCTACCTCGGCAATTACTTCGTGAAACTGGACGGGAAGGTCGACGCGCTGGTTTTTGCGGGGGGGATTGGCGAGAAGAGTGCCATGCTGAGGAAGGCGGTCGTCGAGAAGTGTCGGTGTTTGGGGGCGAGGGTGGATGAGGCGAGGAATGAGAAGGGGCCGGGGGATAGGCAGACGGTTGTGGATGTTTCGGGTGATGGAAATCCTAGGGTGTTGGTGTGTCAGACGGATGAGCAGGTGAGTTTTTCACATCTACCTCCGTGTCTTGCATTGGCATGATATGGAGTGGTGCTGACTATGGGTGGGTGTAGTTCGAAATGGCCTTTGGATGCGTGAAGAAGTACGGGGAATCTAGTTAGGGAGTGAGTGTGAAGCTGTTAATTGATGCTATCAGGATGATATGGTTATGATTATAATTACGGTAAGTTTCTACTAATGTCACTGGTTTGCTCTTGTTCGATTGATGGATATCGATTGCAAATGAGTGGTACATATATATACTACAACCATCTCTCCGCGGAATATCATATAATGCAATGAAATGATCATGAAATCACGCTGCCACCACCACCACCTATATCACAAACCTCACTTCACTTTCTACTGTAAAACATATATACATATCGCCACATCAGTACACACAAAAACGAACTACAAAACCCATACCCATACCCAGTGATGTAGACTCGTACTACCTACTTGACCCCCAAACATAGAGTACCCGGAAGTCACATGACTGATCCACCCATACAGTGAAGCCAGTCAGCCAGTCAGCCAGTCAGCCAGCCATCCAACCACCAATCAAATCAACACATACCAATCCCTCCCAAAACCCCTCCCAGTAAGAACCCCAAGTCCCCAACTTAGTAAATAAAGCATTTTTAGGAAAAAGCAATACATTATCATCTATGTAAGCGAAAATAATACTACAATTAACTAAGCAAGTAAATAAGTAAACAAGTAAGTAAGTAAGAGATCGAACCCTCACTGCGCAGAACCACAAAAAATCATCATGTGATGCGATGTGATGTTAGTGTCTAGCATTTAAGGTAGGTAGGTAGGCACGGCAGGTAGAACAAGCAAGCAGCAAAGCAGCTGACCTCCAAGCCCCTAGCCCTCACCATGTCCTTCCTAAATGAGATTTACCTAGGTGTAGTACTAAGCCAATCCAAGTCAGATGACATAGTCACAGTCTACAGATATGCAATCAGGTCTGACTCCCTGATTGCAGGCCAGGAAGGCAATTAAACCGCCAGTCTGCTGGTATAATAAAACGAATGACTTTCATCTAATGATCAGTGCGAAACAGCCCCGTCGTAGCCCGCTCTAGACTCTACTTAGCACACCACATGACTCGGACAATGAACCCTGTCTTTATCATTATCCCTACCCCAACTACGTATATAAGTACAACCTGGATCCCTGGGCTATACCGAATGTCTTAATCAATGTCTCCCCCTCCCCTGTTGTCAACTGACGCTCGGGGTCGTTGGTCGGGACTGGTTATCTATGTATGTACTGGGTTTTTTACTGCCCACCTACATAGCAACGGGTAGCTGTCAGCTGGCCAGACCCCTATCTAAACTTCGCACATCCATGTTGACATGGGTATGGGTGTTGACTGGGGTACCCGAGTATGTACCATGTACTATGTATGTATGCCCGTTGGCGAAAGTTAGAGTGGGAGTACTTAGTTACGTACAGCACGGCAAAAGTAAGCGCCTGTCATACCAACCCACCTCCCCCCTGGTACCTAGGTAGGTTCCTCATGCTGTGTCCGTACCTGAACCACCCAAGCTTTAAAGGCTATACACTGTCAAGAACGCCGGCCGGGGAACAGGAGTAGGAGCAGGAACAGGAACATAAAGGAAAAAATGTCTGAAGACCCCGAAACTCTGGGTCTGAGTCGGGGGCTGAACCTACACCGTAGTACATACCATACTTAGGTACTACAGTGTAAGTAGGTTCGGGGTGGGTCATGTCTTTGTCCCCGTTCCTTAGGCGGCTGTCTGTCACCGTCCCAACGACCGGGATAAAGGGATATTAAGTTGCCACATGACATGATCGCCAGCACCCGGGACTCGGAAGGCATCCGGACAAATCGATCGGGGGGGGGGGATTGGGATCCACTGTGGACGAAGGTGGAATGGGGGGTGGAATGCACTCCGTGGGAAAGTCAGTAAACTTTGCTGGGGTGTGAGCACTGTCCTAATACCTATACAGTAGTAGGTGGCACCAGAGACAAAAGGAGAGGAGACTTTCTTTCATTATTGGGTGGGGAGGGTTCTCCTTGCGTGGCCCTGATAATTTGATGGCGTGGCTCAGGGTTATTACTTTTCGGACGAGTGAGAGACACAAAGGAGGCCCGCGGATGTCGTATTCCATGGGGGATTATGGATGGATGGATGGATGGATGGATGGATGGATGGATGATGTTTGTTTGTTTGGTGGGAGTGGTTCACGGAGTTGGATGTCCGCTCCGGACTGGGTACTTTTGATGAAAATAGGTAGAGAGAGATGCATGATTATCGGGGGTTCATGCGCATGCAGCCAGAGGCGTGGTTGGAATGGGTCTAGAGTCTGTCGACCTACATACCACCGGTAGACACTAGCTGTGGGTACTGCCCAGGTAGGGTGAGTGAGTGGTAACGGATGAAAGGCCCCGAATATGACGGCGGTGTTTGCATGGATGTGGCTGTCTAGGACAGGTACTTTGTTCCCAGTTCCAGTCCCAGTTTCCAGGACCAACGATCAAGCAGGATGCATGATAGGCCCCATCAACCTCGCGTCCGGCATATGCCGTTTCGGGTAAATGTCGCAAGCCATGGGGAGATGGGAGTGATAGAGCACATTGTCGCGTCTTCTGGAATCTTCTCGCCGAGATAGATGGATAGATAGATGGTAGATACGGTAGATATCCCTGTCTTACGGGACCTCCCCAGCCACCCAGCCCGTCCCCACCGTCCTTTCATCTCTGCAGCGATGAACGATCACCGACCGGCGTGGTGGCATCGTGATGTATCCAATCCTTCCGCAGTCGAGAGGAAATAGCCGGCCCGACACTGAGGCGACGCGTCGATCATGGTTTCCGTCGAATGGGGCAACCTGTCACATCATCCAGCGGACGGGGGCCCGGGGCCACCAGACTAATGATGAGGCTGAGGACCGGGGAGGCGGCGATCCGCAGCTCCATCAGTGATGGATGGATGGATGGTTGATTTGTTGGTTCTGGAGGTGTGATGTATCTGATAGGCCTAGCGGGCAAGACCCAAAAAGGGGAACTGGACTCTGGGCCGGAACGGGGCAGCGCGACGAGGTTCCAGCGTGGCGGGTGGATGCAGCCACCGACTACTTTTACCTAGGTAGGTGGTACTTACCTACATCGGTAGAAGAACGGAGTCTTGCTTACTACAGAGGACGGCTCTCAAAAGCAACGAAAGAAGGACGGGCAGAGGCGACGGGCGACTTATCATGCATCCCACCGATCCGATCAGTTCCCCTTCTAGAACGCCATCCCGTGGGCGTTGGACACTAGCCTCGACTAGCCCGGCTCGACACGCCGGCTGCCTTTCCGCGGCTCTAGTCCGGGCAACTCTTACGACCCGGTGGATTAGGGGCGTCGACTTCTGCCTGCGCCCGCCCGGTACGGAGTACGCCAATCTGCAAATTACCGCCTGTACGGAGTATCCATCCGTACCAGGAGGAGTACTTACCTCCCTAGGGTAGGTAGGTAGGGCTCGGCATCCGTCATGCTCGCGTGGGAAGGCGTGTCCATCCATCGCGGCGATGGAACTACACACTACGGCGTAGTGGATGGAGTCAGCTCGAAGCCAGGACTCCATCGTTGGGTCCGTTGGGTACGATAGCCGGATGGCCAGGCACGTGGCTGGGAGTTACAGGAGAACGGAGAATCCTCTAAGAATCTAAGTACATAGCAAGGGAAAGGCTTAAGGATGTCCGTCGTAAAACCGGAAACATCGCCGTCAAACTTCAGACATTCAAAGAGCACCTGGCACTGGCAGATCCTCCATCCGTTTCTTCAGGGATCCGGGTCCCAAACCCCTCTAGCCATGCAGCCTCCCTGCGTCGGTCGCATCGCATCGCATCGCATCCCGCCGATAGTTCTGCAAGGTTGTCTGGCCAGCCGTGGCGAACAGACCTCCTCTTCAGCCCTTGTTTCACGGCTGATCGGGGAGATCTGACATGAGGTGCTGTTTTGCCTCCATTCGTCCTGACCGCACCTTGAAAATAAAAAGGGATCTGCTGCAACTGACCCCGAACTACCGGTAGTTGTGCGCCGTGGACCTGGACACAGGCAGGCAGAGACACAGACACTGCAGCGCGCATCATTAATTATTACACCTACTCCGTATGTACTTAACAGTAGTACCATTCGGCCAGCCAGGCCGGACCGACAACCTTGTTTCAACGGGACACAACGTTGTGTTTGTGGCTAATGCATGGAGCCGAGGCGGGCTGAATCATGTAAATTGCATTCGCTCGGTCGTGCCCGGCGTACGTCGGACTTGCCTTTTCCATCTCATGGTTTGTGGTGGTGGTGAAGAATAAGCAGAAGCGACAGGTCCAATCTCACGCGGTCTGATTATTATCCCGCGGGATTGCCCATCGTATTATTGGGGATCGTTATTCAATCGATTGATTGATGATTGATGATTGATTGATGGCTGATTGATTGCTTGATTGATCATTAAACTCCCCAGCCCAATCACATGGCCTGATCCGCCAGGGAACAAACAACCCGCGCGGGCGATAGGTACTGTACCTCTCTCCCATCCAATCTATCCCCAACATCCTTTTAAGTAAGTACCTAGGTAGGTAGGGTGTGTCAAAACCCCATCCACCGCCTCGGAAGGATTCCATCTACTACCTATTACAGTCAGTAGCAAGCAATCAAGCAACGATCTAGCCCCCCCCTCCTTCTCCTCTCCCCGGCCCAATAAAACGGTCAAATAGCATAGCGTCGCGCGTCTGCGGAAGCGGATTCAACCTTCCCTGACAGGGCAGGGTAGGTAGTAGTTACGTATCTACCTACCAGGTTGTGTCATCCCAGTAGCCCCAGCCTCCTCCTCAAAGTTCAAACAGCTAGCCCACCGAGCCAGACTCAGTTCCGGTCCGTTTTCCCCATCGCCAACGGTTCTCGCATCCCAAACTTAACCGAGTCTAGCTTACGGTATCTAGTCATAGGAGGAGTCCGGTCCCGTTCCTCCAGTTTCTAGCGCTGTTCTAGTCTATACGTACTGAGTTCGATGAACTTACGTCCGTTACATGATACCATACTGCTAGTGACTTACCTACCTACCTACTTTACCTTAGGTAGTAAAGGTACCTACGGGGTTTGGTTATCTACAGTAGGTAGGCATCTACCTAAGTAAGCAGTGGACTGACTGTAAGCCCCTCCTTCCCCCCGGGCACCAACAAACAGCCAAGTCACCACCACCACCACCACCACCAACACACAGCCCAACCTAACCTAACCGAATAAGTCTCGCTTCCCCAATCCCTAGTAGGGATTAGCAGAACTCCCCTCCTGCCCTCTACCTTCCCTTCTTGGGGATACCAGTTCGGGAACCGTTGGAACTATTCCTGGATTGTACTTCTATGTACCTGCCTGACCTTACCACCATCCACCACCCACTTCACCTTTAAGGTACCTACGGCAAGTACCACTGTGCGGAGTACTTTAATAACCAAGGTAGGTATAACAAAAGATGTATGCAAGGTATTTATTTGTGGAGAACCCTTCCGGCTGTTTTTTGCACCTATCATGTGCGTAGGCTACGGACTTCCGGTAAATACCCTGGGGAGGTACCGTAAGTAAGTAGGTAGGTATGCACCTGGGTTCTCATCCGAATGGATGAACAGAATAGAATGGAATGGCATGGGATGGGATGGTACGGTCCGCGCGAGCGAACCATGGTTACTCATTTTCTGGGCTTCGGGTCGTGGACCTTTAGTTTCTATTGCCGTCTGACCCATGTGGAACACAGAATTGTGGATGGCGGACTACGGGATAGTTCTTCTAGAATCGTTCTGGAAGGGTGAGGGAGGAGTCTTTTAGTTTTGGGGGGTTGTGGATTGTGGATTGTGGATTGTTGTGAGCCCGTTGCGGGTGCGGGTGGGGATTCATTCGGTTTTTTTGGGGGGTGGTGTTGTGGTGGGTTGTCTTTCGGTGGGTTTTGGGTAGGTACCCTAGGTACGTCAGTACTCAATAGAGAGGGTGTTGGGCTGATAGACACTAGACAGTCTTAGAGGTGGTTTCTGGTGAGAAAGTTCGAGAGCGGTGTTTGGTCTATGATGATGATCTTCGTGGTGGGTGTTTGTTGTGGTTGTGGTGGTGGTAGTGTTAGTGTCTAAGCCATCCTGCCATCACATGGTTCGGTGGTTGGTACCCCGATAGTAAGTCGGCCAGATAGATAGGCCAGTCTAGCCTCCGGACAAAAGATACATGTCATGCCATTGGATGGTATCATGTCTCGGAATCTGATGCTATCACCGTCCCGATGATGATGATTTGACCTATACCTATACCTACTGTAAGTAGTACTTACCGACCTACCAACCACAGCTCTCGCCGGGAAAGAGGCCAACTATATGCCATGGAAACCCTGTCATTGGTCGCGAAAGAAAGTACGAACCGCCGCCGATAAGGGAAAACTACCTCACCTTCTTACTTGGTAGGGACTTAGACATCTTAAAACACAGATAAAGCACCTATCACGGCTAGTCTGCTTCCATCGGGTCCATTGAAACACCACACACGCGTCCGTGTCGGCCTAGCTGGTTGGCCAGGGTCTTTCTTTCTCTTTTCTTGTTTCGCGTGTTTTGTTTTACTTATCTACGGAGTATATAATTTAACGATAAACATAATAATGTAATCGGGATAAACAGAGTACCATACCGTGTTCAGTAAAAGATGGTCTGCGCAGATCAATATTCGCAGACCACAGCGGTGGAAATTGCCAACGTGGTGACCGGCAACTGATAGAGGGTTGCGCGATTCAGTCTGCCAGGCCATTCGTCTCACTTTTGCTTAGCCCCAGTGTGGCGAATGTCAGGAATAGAAGTGTAAGAATGATGTAGGTAGTGGATGAGTTGGGGTGGAGTCGAATAATTTAGGCCATACTACGGAGTCGACTGTACGGAGTAGGTACCTTCGGTTACTAGGGAAAAAAAAATAGAAGGACGGAGGGGGGAGGAGGAGGAGGATACATACGGTGTACGGTGTACCTGTAGGATACGCCCCAGGTAAATTTTTATTTCCCGAGGTGCCGCCCTGGTACCCAGTACCTGCTCTTAATCCGCCCGGAGATGTCATCCCCAGAAACCCGCACAGGGCTGGAAAAGAGGGTGTCGTCCCGTCGGGGAGGACGGTCAGGGAGCGCAGTCAGGCGGTAGGTCACCCAGGATGGACCCAACCTGAGCGAACCTATCATTTACCCGACTTGGGTAGGCTGCGATCGGTAGGTAGGACGGACGGGAAGCGTGCGCGAACTTGTTGCTGGCCTCCATCGGCGGTCGCGGGGAGGAGGAGGGCCAGGAAGTCAGGAACAGGCAGGGCGAGGCGCTAGAAGGACTAGAAGCGCGCGAGAAGAATGCAGGTCGCACATAATCCTACGTAACGGAGGCGGGTAGCGGTGGATTTGCCGGATCATTGATCGTTATTAGGCGCCCCACTGCCCCTTTCAGAATTCACCCAGCCGATTTCCCCGGCGACCCAAGGGCCAGACCTGCCAGGAGTCCGACGGCGCGCACCGAAACAGATGAGGCGGAAAAGATGTCCAGCTCGAAAAAAAAGCAACGAGAGGCAGAGGCAGAAACAAACGAGCGTGCGGAGTGTCAGAAACGCGGCTTAATCTCTCTGTCGCTGAGATGAATCAACCAGGTGACGGCGGGTGGGCCGAGGGAGCTGCGACTAGCCAGAGCCATCGAATCAATAAACAGTGATCTTGGTCGCGATAGTCTCCCGAGACTACCTCCAGGCTAAGGCCCAGCAGGTGACTAACTACCGGCCGGAAGGCTTCTGGATTGGTTCTGCCCGGCTGAGGTACCCTGGACCTCCGTATCCCCGGAGAAGGCAGTCCACTTCCCGTAGGGTTGAGTGAGAGGTAAGAGTTGAGACCTGGGACTTGGGACTTGGGACTTGGGGGGGGGGCAAGTTTCTCCTGGCGATGGAACCACACACCAGACAGTCGAACCGGCATCCCGGCTGGCAAAGTGATATGCCGGCTGCACCCTCCCTCCCTCTCCCGTCCATGTTTGCGCGATCAGAGTTCGATCCTCTCGATCGTACAGCAGTAGAGCCCGATGGATAGCTGGGGCGGCTATGCAGGTACTCTGGGCCTTCCAGGGTGTCTAGCCGCGTTGGGGGAGCTACCGACCATATCGTCGCCAGCATTGGCAAATCAGAGGCCCAGCCCGAAAATGAGAACCCAGGTTTCACCACCCAGCTCAGGAACGCGCGAGAAGAAGCAAAAAGAAAAAAAAAGTTGAAAACTCCAGAGGAACCAAGCCATCTGGCTGAGGTCGCACACGGGGAGCATACTGTACGACCGGCTGGCTACCTGTTACCTTACCTGAAGGGGGAGGGGAAGGGAAAAGACGAGTAGGGTTTCCGGGAAACACCCATCCAGGGGCCCCTGACTCTCTCCCCCTCACACCTCCCACTCCCTCATTCCCCAACACCACGCGAGCGAGCATCAAGACAAGCCCCGGCGGATCCAGTGGTGCTGGATTCGGATCCATCCGCGGGATCCTGTGAGCGGCTGCTTCCCCACCTCCCTGCACCCAACTTGCCCGTCGTGTCCGAGAAATCGGTTCCTAGCTTCTGACTGATGTACTCCGGTCTCCGTACCAGCTCCAGTGGAGACCTCTCGAAATTTCTTCCTGATTTCCTTTTTCCAGTTTGAGCCGGTGGTGGTGATGCCTCTCTGGTGTGGCTGGATTCCCGACGCCAGTCCGCATTTCCAGAACCCAGTCTCTCCGCCCTGGGTCCGTTGGGTTAGGCAAGGTGTCTTTCGTATGGACCAGCCATGATTGATAATTATTTTTATTTTTATTTTTGGTTTTCGGAACCCGCTTAGTACTTACCTACACCACGGTAGGTAGTGGGAGGCGAGAGAAAGAGAGAGGTCACCTCCGTTACGGATCGGACGGGCTCGTCCTGTAGTTTTCCCTTCAATTTCCGAGACGAACGAACCCGTGTCTGGGATCAGCCCTCATCGGGAGGTTTTGCAGAGCAGAGCCCAAACACATGAAGAACAAAGAAGCCGGTCAAGGGATTGCTGGGGGGCAAAATGATTACCTTTCACGACTGACCTACTTAGGCAATGTAGGTAGATCGCGAGTCGATACATGGACTGTGTAGGAGTGCATGAAGTAATGGTGGACAACCGTGGACCGGCGAGCCGTCAGGACGTTGGCGACGGGGGCCAGAAACCCCTAAGAAACCGAAAAGAAAGGGGGAATAATGGATCGCATCCACCGCTTTCGCGTACTATGGTACCTTACCTTCGGGACGCGGGAGAGCCGCCTGGTCCTCTGGAACTGGAACTGGAACTGAGAAGCTACGGAGTATGCTTACGCTGTAATGGGGGAGTATTATTGGGTTCTCCAATTTCACGCTTCTGGGCCTCCGCCGTGTTTTTCAAATTTCCCTTTTTTCGTTCCTTGTCTATCGCCCTGCCTGTTTCGATTTTCATTTTCGCCGTCCCTTTTCTTTCCTTTCCCTTTTTTCCCTTTTTTTTTTTTTCTTTTTTCTGTTTTAAACTTCCTAGAAGTTTAGCTTCCCTTCGGTCTAGTACTGCTCGGTCAGATCACCCCAATCTTAAAAAAAATAAAATTCGCGACGAAAATTGAAGACGAAGAGGCCTAGTGGCTAGTATATATCTACGTGATGGGCCCCCTTCAACCATCTGGCTGCTAAATTCTTCATCCATCCATTCCTTAATCCGATTAAACTCACCCTGCCTGCTCCTCCTCCTCCCTACGTACTTCCGCCCATTCCCTCGCCCGCGGCTCTATCCCCGATCCTCCTCGCCGTGACGTTACCAGGCCCGCGTTCCATCCTCCCTTGCGATACGTCCACTCGGGCGTGTTTTCTTTTTGTTACCGGATTCGACGGGCTCACTTCCGTGCCCTCCTTTCCAGGATCACCTCCTTGCGGGCTGCATTAGTCGCCTCCGTGTCCTTGGTCGCTGGTTCTTGATCAGATCGCGCTTGATCCCAATAGTACCATCTGCACGTCCCTGCGTACTTTGCACCGGTTTGCTCCCTGGTACCGACCAGACGATCTGGAAAGATCGAAAGGGGGAAAAGAAAGCCAGCCAGACGCCGTCGAACGACCAAAGAAGCGCAGGTGCGCCTGATTGCAAAACAAAATAAAAAGCGACCTGTCGACTGGGTTTGGGGGACGCCGCCCTTCCTCATTCTTACAAGCCCATTTCTTGGTACCTCGACGTCGCATTCCTGCCCTACAGATCTACTGGCGCCGCTACATCACCCTGTCTGGTCTCGCACCCAGCGTCAGACTGGTGCTCCTTAATAAGGATCGCACTTCCGATCTCACCTGCAGCTGCAGCATCTGTCGTCTGCATCGTTACCGCCTGTTCTCTGCCGGGAAGCTGTTGGGTACCTCGCTAGTCGCTACACACGATCTATCAACAGGACGCACAGTCACAATAATAATCGGGACTCCTTTATTTATTTAATATTTTCTTTTGGGGGCTCGGCCGGTGTTTATTTAATCTTCCTGTGAGTACTCCTTCATGACTCCTTCAGCCTTGAAACATTTCCTTCAAACATCCCATCTTCTACTCCTCCAATCCTCTACCTGCATTCCCTCTGTCTGCAACTCAACTCAGCTCAACCTCAACCATAATTACAATAACCACCACCAAAGACCTTCCTCTCTAACAATGGCCATCCGCTCAGAATCTGCAATGATCCTTCGAGATCTTTCCGCCTTCAACATGGGACGAGGAGCCTACGATACCACCGGGGTCAAGAAGCCCGGTGCGCCACCACCGCCGCCCAAATAGATTCCTGGAGACCTCTGTCACCTACATGCTGCTGTTCTACTGTTCTCTCGAGCGAAAAGTTATTTGACTTTGCAACAACTGGCGCATGGCTCCTGGAGTTTGACGTGACTGCTATGAGTCGAGCTTGTAAGTTGCTTGCCTGCCTGCCTGCCTGGGCTGCGGTGCTGGATCCAATGCTAACGGCGCGTCATAGTTCCTGTACCACTACTATTTCCCGGAGTCCTTGCGTTTCTCCTTGGCCACCACCTCTGGTTTCGGTTTCTATATCTTTTCTAATCACGCTGTTTCCGCCGTCGCGCTTATCATGGACCGACACGGCCACCACCACCTTTCCATTCTGATCGACACTTTTCCTCCTACACCTTTAATCCGCCGACACGAACCAGCGCGGGTCCACGATCTGTTCCATCAAAAGTGATTTGTCGAGATGTGTTGTTTTTTCTTTGGTCTGCTTTTTATACCGGCGTTTGGTAATAGACGGATGGGGTTATTTGATTTGGGATACATGGATTGATACCAAGACAGACTAGAATTTTCGACCTCGCGGTCAACTACCTCATATTTTTTTTTTATTTCAGCCGTCCTGTTGCTGTCTCTCTCTCTCTTTTTTTAATACATCTATCTGCGCTTGAAACTGGAAAGAATCCTTCGATTTGTGCTATTCCGTGCCCTCTTTTTCTCGTTTGTCCCCGGTGGGACTGACCCTGTGTATGTGTTTGCGTATGTGTACAATAGAACTGGCCACTGAAACGAAACCAAGCACCCGAGTTTTATTTATTTTTACTTCCTGGGGAAAAGACTCAAACACCAAGACACCCTTGAGTCGTGCGCCCGGCGCTGGGTCCACTGGCCAGAATCAGATCCGTTAAGGTCCCTGGGCGAGGGCCCGGATTGGAATACCGTAGGGACGAGTCACGGCGGATGACATTGACATCTAACCGGAGTGATTGTCTTCAGGGTTGTTTGACGGGTGCCCACAGCCGGCGACCAATCTGATTTGCCGGGGCATCGCATTATCTGGGTGGATCCTGGTCGAGAATCAGCAAGTTCGAACGGCGTGCATGTGCTTCTTTTTTGGGCAGCCACCGGGCCCTGCACAAATCATGTCGTGCAACGTTGGCTTCCCTGACACGACCCGATGCCATTGGGGAGGGCATCTCCCACCTGTCTGGCGGCGATCACGGCCGTTGAGGTTGGGGGCCCATTGGGGGGCCCATTGGCACGTCATGATCAGACGCCATGGCATGCTGTCTGTCGGTCTTTGTTGTTTTTTTTACGCACGGGGTAGTGCCTGCCTACACAGCGACCGACTTCCCCGTCGGCCTCTGGCCTCTGGCCTCTGAACCCGGTCGTGTTGGGCCAGATCGCTTGCCTGCCAATCACCGCCGCCAGACCGGCCTTGTTTTGGAGTTATGGAGTGTTCTATCGAAGGTGATCTGTCGCATTGTGCGCAAAGGAGGGTGAGGCCTAACTGACTAACAGACCGACCGACTGACCTCCGCGACACTACTACCGTCCCTACCGGGCGCTAAGTAGATAGATACCAGTCACTGCTGGTGACTAGGTACCTACCGTACCTAGATAGGTACTACGTACGTAGGTACGTACGTAGGTACCGACCTACTAGTACACTACCGACCTGCGCTGGACCCGGTGGATGGGTATCGACTATTGACGGGAGGTGTCACGGGGAGTAGAGAGAGACAGACAGAGACAGAGAGGGGAAGATGAAAATCGTCAATGCTGTACATACATACTGCCTGCCTACTGCCTACTGCCTGCCTGCCTGCCTGTCTCCTGTACATACTGTACATACCTACTGTATGGAGTACAGGTTAAGCACTCCGTCCAGCGTATGTAAGTACGTACGGGTAGTCGAATGGAGGCATCGACGGGGACGCGGGTTGGGAATGGAACCAACTCCCGACGTCGGGAGAGTACATTAACCATAACTGTCAGGTACCCATCGAGGAGGAGTCAGACCGACAGGAGTGCTTGGGAGAGCCCTACTGGAGCCCGCTGGCGCCCACGGTACGGAGTAGGGGAGCATGCTTCCCGGGCGGTCGGTCGTGCCTTCCCGGGGACTGCTACTGCTAAGCTACAGTGCTAGCCTGTTACAGACTATACCTAACTATGTAACAGATACTGCCGCTGCCTTCCCGGGAGGGTCCCGTGACCACCGCCTTCCCCCCGGCCCTCAACACGCTAAACCGCATCCAGCCTGGCGCCGTCATCTACTTCACCTCTCCGCCTCACTGGGTATCTACTCTAAGGCCCGGAGCATCCTCTGCCTCGCTTTCTCCCCTCCGCAACTGTCTCTCCTCCACCGCCATTTCCTCGCTCGCTCCCGGTGCGTACGATCCATCCACCTCATTTGTCCGTTTTTCTCTCCATGCTCCCTCTCGCCCTTTACCCCTGCTCTAACCCGGGCCCCCTCTCCACGAGTCCCTCGTGTTTCCCGGCTTACGTCGTCCTTTAGGCTACCTAGTACCCCGAGCGTTGCTCTCTGTATCGATCGCCCCCTCGGCCTAAGCCGCCCTTTGCGAGCTGAAATCATCGTTCGGATTGATAATCCCCGCTGGCGTCGCCCTTCTGCAAGACGACCTGATACCTGATCGCGCGGACCTTGGGACCTTGATCGTACCGTTGGGCTCGCGAGCCATGTCTGAATCAACTAGCACAAATACTCCCAAGCCGAGTAGCAGCGTCAAGCTGGTACTTTTGGGCGAAGCCGCTGTGGGCAAGGTACGGATGACCTCGGCAGGTTCATTCTGCTGCCCCCCCCCCCCTCTCCCTCCTCCCCCCCTTCTCCGGGTGGGACATGAGTAACCAGGGGACTGACAATGGCCGCAGTCATCTCTGGTGCTGCGATTTGTCAACAACGATTTCCAAGAGAACAAAGAGCCGACCATTGGAGGTAAGCATCCGCCGAGTGTGGCGAGGGACGGATGACTCCTCGCTCCGGCCGGGGGGGAACATTCCTGCCGTCCGCTTGGTTCCCGAATGTGGCCGGATCTCCGATGCTGATGTCATGGTCTCGGTGTAGCTGCCTTCCTCACCCAAAAATGCTCCCTACCGACGCGCACCATTAAGTTCGAAATCTGGGATACGGCGGGCCAGGAGCGGTTCGCCTCGCTCGCTCCCATGTACTACCGTAACGCTCAGGCGGCCCTTGTGGTCTACGATGTCACCAAGCCGTCCTCTCTCACCAAGGCGAAGCACTGGGTCGCCGAACTCCAGCGACAGGCCAGTCCTGGAATTGTGATCGCCCTGGTGGGCAACAAGCTGGATTTGACCAACGACGGGAACGACACGGCCGGGGAGTCGCCGGCGGAGGCCGACGGTGAGGCCGCGGCCGATGGCGAGGAGGCTACTGGGGAGAACCAGGAAGAGCAGGACGTCGCTACTGGGGATGCCCGCAAGGTCCCGACGCGGGAGGCTAGCACCTACGCGGACGAAGAGGGCCTGCTGTTCTTCGAAACCAGTGCCAAGACCGGAGTCAACGTTGTGGACGTTTTCACTGCCATTGCGAACGCCATCCCGGAGAGCAGCCTGAAGAGTGGCCGCGGCGCTGGGGCGGGCACGGGCCAGACGAGCCTGGGCAGTGGCCGCCCAGCAGACGACTCGCGAGTCAACCTGGGGGAGCGTGGGCCTGCGACGGCCAAGGAAGGGTGTGCCTGCTAGTTTCGGATTGTTTTGCAGCGTGTCATGGGCTTCTTCTTTTTTTTTTTTTTTTTTTTTCTGGTTTGTTTGAGTGTTTCGATACAATATCAGGTTGATTACACAGTCGGGTCTACGGCGGTCGGGCAATGACCGCCCGGATGAGATTGTTTCGCGGCTTGAGCTATCATTTCTGGCGTCTCGAGTGTTTTGTTGTTGTGTTGATATTGCGCGCTTACGGAGGAATGTGCTGGCTGAGGGGGGAAGGTAATGGGAGGATGTACAGCGAGGGGCCAAGCGGGAAGCAATGAGCCAAGCGGGCAGCGTATGAGAGAAACATTTACCTCTGTATGACGTTCCTCGCGAGCACTATACTACATCGTAAGTAGTAGAATAATAATGGCGATGCAGCAAAGCCAGGCTCGCGGAGGGCAGGGCGGTCACGGGACCGGACCACCCCTAACTAGGCCGCAACGGGGCTAGCGCGGCCCGCTAAGCGAGGCACCGAGCCTCCGATCCCACAGCCGACGGCCGCGCAAATTGGAGGAGGTTCGTTCAGCGTGATCTCCGTTCAACCACCAACCTCGACAACCACCTCACGACAGAAGGCAGCATCCGCAGCACAGCCAGCTACCCGTCGCTTGTCTGCAATCATGGCTGCTATCAACAAGATCGCCGTTAACTCGCCGTCGAGGCAGAACCCCTCCGAGCTGGAGACCGCGATCGCCGGTGCTCTTTTCGACCTCGAGAGCAACACACAGGACCTGAAGGCCACCCTCAGGCCCCTGCAGTTCGTCTCTGCCCGTGAGGTAAGGATGGCTTTGGTTTTTTGTTTGTGTGTGTACAGATCAGACGACGGTTGAGCGGAGAGGAAAAACTGGACGAAGTGTGCGGAATATCAACACTACTTGTGTGTGTGTGTGTGGTCTATCAAGTACCATCTGTGTTATGGGAGGGTCTTTCAATTGGGACATGATGGAATGAGACGAACGACTTGAAGAAGAGAGGAGAGAAGAGAAAGAAACGTCGCTCTGATCTGCTACACTGGACGCGCAAATTTTTTGGTCTGGAAATTATTGATATTGACTTTTTTTGTGCTTCAGGTCGAGGTCGGCCACGGAAAGAAGGCTGTCATCATCTTCGTCCCCGTCCCTCTTCTCCAGAGCTTCCACAAGATTCAGCAGCGGTACGACTTTCCCAGCATTACCTTGCCTACACATCCTATGAGATGACCGGGGAAAACATCCCACGGAACTATCCACCATCCACAAATCCACAAATCCACAATTTACCATCAACCACAAGACTTGAAAAACAAAGGAATAGAAATACTGACAAGAAGAACAGCCTGACCCGTGAGCTCGAGAAGAAGTTCTCCGACCGCCACGTGCTGTTCGTCGCCCAGCGCCGCATCCTGCCCCGCCCCAAGCGCTCCGCGACCAGCCGCTCGAACCAGAAGCAGAAGCGCCCTCGTTCCCGCACCCTGACGGCCGTGCACGACGCCATCCTGTCCGACCTCGTCTACCCCGTCGAGATCGTCGGCAAGCGCACCCGCACCAAGGAGGACGGCTCCAAGACCCTCAAGGTCATCCTCGACGAGAAGGAGCGTGGCGGTGTCGACCACCGTCTCGACGCCTACGGCGAGGTCTACCGTCGGTTGACTGGCCGTGCTGTTGTCTTCGATTTCCCTCAGGGTGGTGCCGCGGACTACTAGACTAACTCTTACCTTTTGTTCCTAACACCTTGAAATCAAAACAAACCTGTTATGTATCTTATTCTTCCTTGATAAATGAGGAGGAGAAGAGAGAGAAGATAGGGTCTGGCTTGGTCTGGGGGGGGGTTCTGGTTGGTCTATGGTTGTGGCTCGGCTCTGTTGGCGGGGTGTGTCTCTGTGTGTGTGACAGAAGATGATAAAATTTGATTTGATTCTTATTCTTTTCTCTCCCCTTCTTCTTTTTTTTTGCTTTTGTCTTGCTTTTCTGCTGTTGCTTGTGTGGTGTGGGATGGTGGTGGAAACCGCACCTGTGCTGTGCTGTGGTTGACAGTGAGGTTCCGGTCGGGTTCGGTTTCTGTCTATCTATCTATCTATCTATCTATCTATTCGCCAATGGATGGATAGAGCCAGAGACAGCAATGCAGAGCAGAGTGAGTCAGTGCGAAGGATAGAAGAAGGTCCAATCTGTCATGTCAGGTCACATCGTTAGGTTCAGCCAACCCAGCCCAGGCTCGTCCAGTCCCTATCTATCAGTATCAGGTCTGTTTAGGTTAGGTCGGGTAATGTCATGTCTAGTAGGATATATAGGCTAAGGGAAACGAAACAAATAAACAAAAAAAAAAAAAAAAAGCCGTGAGGAGAAGCATATATTTTCTTTCCTTTTCTTTTAATTGGGGGGGTTGTAGATGGAGATGGGATAGGGTATTGTGGGGTGTGGGTGATGGATTGTTGATGTTGATGTTGATGATGTATATGGGATGGGATGGGCTCTTATTGGTCTGTGGGAGTGTAGTCTGTACTGTGTAGATGTAAATGGGCGGGTTATTATTGGTCTGTAGGATTTATAATCTGGTAGTTGGAATTGGCGGGGTGATACGGATATCTACTTAGCTGTGGTTTTATAGTAGATGTATAAACTACAGAGTAGGTAGGTACTATGATGTGATGCACAGCGAAACATGGGTATGAAGCAAGTATGTATGTCTAAATAAGTAAGATAGTAGGTAGGTATCAAGCAAGTAGCGCCATCTGCTGTCAGTGTCAGTGTCAACTCTATCCAACTGGCACTAGCACTACTGCACTAAGAGTAGTAGTACGAAGTAGTAAGAGTAGTACAAAGCATTAGCAGCAGCTACAGCACACGACCAATCCTCCCCACGCCCAGCACCATCCAATACGCCAACTCCCTCTTGACGGTATCCGCGCTGGGTCTGCCCACCGCGTGCTCATTATCGATCTGGTTCTCGGAGTCCCACTCCATGCGCACAAACACCGGGATCTCCAGCACGTCCTCGTCCGGCTGGAGCTGCTGGCGCGGGTCCGATGCCTGGCCGCTCCAGTCCAGCGCGGGGACATCCCCGCTGCTGTCGGAGTCGGAGTCGTTGTCGCTGTCGCTGTCGCTCTTGGTGTTGGTGTTGGTGTTGGTGTTGTCAAGGTCGAAGCCACGGACAACGGAAGGTTTCTTCGGCTTTTGCAGTTGCTGTTGCTGCTGCTGCCGTCTCACGCCTCCCGGCAATGTCCCCGGTACGACTTCCAATACCACCGTGGTCCAGTTCCGTCCCTTGTCCCACACTTTGCCCGCCTCCGCGACTTTCTCGTACATGCCGAGCCCGCCGGAGCGGGAGCCCCGTGGGTCTGTTGCTGCGGCTGCGGCGGCGGCGGTAGCAGCTGCGGTCGTGGTGGCGGTGGTGCTGGTGCTGGTGCTGGTGGTGCTGGCCGTGGGGGCGGCGGCGCCCTGCAGGGCCTCGTCCCACACGTCGCTGTTGGCGCCGATGTCGAACTGCGGACACAGAATGGTGACCTTGGAGGCCACGCGGCCGGGGGTCACGGACGGCGTGGCCAGGGTGACGCGGACGGGGTCGAACATGTGATTCTTGAGGGTGAGCAGCAGCTGGACGGGGCGCAGCGGGGACAGGGCGTCCAGGTTGGTGGTGGTGGTGGTGGTGGTGGTGGTGGCTGTGGAACCGGCCGGGACGGCGGAGGTCGCGTGCGGGCTGGGGTTCAGCGGCCGTAACGTCGGCAGGGGAATGTAGCTGAGGGCGATGAGGCGGATGCGGAACCGCGTGGATTGCGGCTTCAGCTCCGGTTTCACCAGGATGTGCTTGCACGACTTGCAGCGTTTGGACCGCTTTGTGCGCAGTAGCACCGGCAGCGGGAGCAGGTCTTCCACGAACCGCACGTCGGGCGATTGGAAGCTGCGCTGCTCGAGTGAGGCCAGGCCGTCCCAGCCGCAGTCCGGCCCGGCGATGCGCTGGATTACGGCGTCTTCGGCGTCCGGGGCGGGGACTTTGAGGCCCTCGCTGGCGGTTAGGGCCTCGCGCATGACGGGCGGGCGGGTCTTGGGCTTCTTGTTGGCGCCGCCGTAGAGACTGCTGAGGCGGGAGGAGGAGGTGTAGAGGGACATGATGCGGTTGAGGGCGCCGGGGGAGGAGAACCCGGATCCGAAATCCATGCCTAGCGGGTCGGTGGGGGAGGAGGATGTGGCGGAGATTTGGTTCTTGTAGAAGTTCTTGAGGGCGTTGAAGCGGGCGTCGGGGTTGAGGGGGATGTTGGGCTGGTCGGGGGAGTCCTCGGCGGGTTTGGTCTCGCCGGGCGGCGGGAATTGCTCGTCAATGGACGAGTAGGTGGACAGCGGGGATTTGAGCTCCCCGAATGTCCGCGACATTTGGCGCGAGCGGACGGGCGTCGCCTCGGTCATCTTGGATAGCTGGGTGCGGATGTTGGTCGGCTTGTCGAACTTGATGCCGATGTCCAGCGTCGACCACATGCAGTAGCCGCACGACAGCACCCAGGGGCCTTGCTGGCTGGTGCCGCCGGTCACGACGTTCTCGAGCGTGTTGACGGCCAGGGGGGCGGTGCATGACGGACAATTGAAGCAATTGCGAGCGCATCTATCGCTTCCGTATCAGCACGCGTTCAGGGTCCCTGTTCTGGTCGACCTACCGGTTTCCCTCACTCCGGACCATGCTGCTGGGCGTCTCGAACAGGCAGTTCGGGCAGTACCAGCAGACAATCTCCTCCGTGATGCATCGCGGACATTTGATCTGGTGGCAGTCCTCGCAGTAGAGCAGCTGCTCCGGGGGGTATAGAGAGAAGTTGGCGCGGGGGGAGCGGGGGTCGAAGGTCTGTTCATCCTCGTCGTCAATCGGGAGGAGCGGCTTGGGCTGGTCAGGGTTGGACTTCTGGGGGGATTCCCTGGACCGCCGCTTCTTGGAGGGATCGGGGACGGGGGTGTTGGCGCAGGGACATGATATATAGGCGTAGGGGAAAGGGCGCGACATGTTGCGGATGTGAATGTGTGTGTGTGTGTCTATCGTGTCGCATCGATCAGTACGGGGGCTCGGAGACGAGCGACGAGCGTCAGGGGGAACCACTCACCTAGAGAGCAACTGTACTCAACCGCGATCAAATTCCAAACCCAGCACCAAGCTTTAATCCGCTCAATCCAGCCCAAACACCCAGCCAGCGGGAGAGAAGAAGCAGCAGCGCGAGCCGAGCAACGCGACGTGGCAGGCGAGAGAGAAAATGCGGAGAGCCGCCGTGGATGGATGGATTGATTGTGGCCGCCGGGCGACGTCACGGGCCGCTCGCCGCTCGCCGCTCGCCGCAACTTTTTCCCTCTCGCCATCTCCCCTCCTCCAACCCCAACCCCTCAATTCCCCCAGAGCGCCCACCATGTCTCTAGCACATCTCTTCCGACCAGCGGCGCGCTCCCCGCGCATCTTCGCCCCGCGGTCCCCCGCCCACACATGCCGCACCTACGCCGTCCAAGCGCCCGGCAACCCGGTGATGGAGATCTTCAACCGCCGCACGAAGCACCTGCAGAAGGACCGGGCAGCGCACAACGTCGAGGAGAGCCGGAAGACAGACTACATCAAGGACGAGGTGGCGACGCGGCTATGTGAGCGATTGCTGGTATGCCTCCTCCTCCTCCTCCTCCTCCACCAAACCACTCACTCCTACGAATGACACCCTCCGTACATGTCCATCACCCCACATGCTAACAGAACAAAACAACCAGGACATCAAACGCGACTTCCCCAACGTCCTCGACCTCGGCGCGAACAGCTGCAACATCGCGCGGGCGCTCACAATGCCCGACCCAGACCCGGACTCCCCAACCGGCAGCTCCCCCCCTCTCTCCACGCGCATCTCCAAGCTCACCTGCGTCGACACATCCCCGGCGCTGCTCTACCGCGACGCCGACGAGCCCTTCAACCAGCAAATGTCCCTGACGCGCGAAATCATCCCGGACCTGGAATCCCTCCCCTACGCAGAAAACACCTTCGACGCGGTGCTCTCGTCGCTGTCGATCCACTGGATCAACGACCTGCCGTCGATGCTGGCGCAAGTGAACAAGATCCTGAAGCCGGATAGCCCGTTCATCGCGGCGATGTTCGGCGGCGACACGCTGTTCGAGCTGCGCACGTCGCTGCAGCTGGCGGATCTGGAGCGGCGCGGGGGCGTCAGTCCGCATGTGTCGCCGCTGACGGATGTGCGGGACGTTGGCGGGCTGTTGAATAAGGCGGGGTTTAAGATGTTGACGGTCGATGTCGAGGATATTGTCGTCGAGTATCCGGATTCGTTTGCCTTGATGGCGGATTTGCAGGCCATGGGCGAGAATAATGCCATCTTGCACAGGGAGTTGGGGCCCATGTCGCGGGATGTGTTGTTGGCGAATGAGGCGATTTATCGCCAGTTGCATATGGAGGAGGGGGCTAGGGGCGTGCCCGCGACGTTTCGGCTGATTTATATGATTGGCTGGAAGGAGGGCGAGGGCCAGTCGGAGCCGTTGCAGAGGGGCAGTGGGCAGTTGAATCTGAAGGATCTTTTGGGGGGTGGTGAGTTCCAGGGGGGTCGTTGAGTTGAGGGGCATGTCATGAGTAGAACTATACATGGGGTGTATGATAAAAAGTTGTATAATATGCACGAGAAAGAATCTAGTACTACTAGTAGACTCGGGACGCTACCTACAACATCCCAAGACATGAACGAAGTAGTACACTGCATCCACCACCTAACTCGAAGTTCAATAAATATATTTAAACCGTTCTCCGATCCGTCATCACCCGCACAATCGACCCCGTCCCCGCAACCTCCACCAATTTCTCATGCCAGTTCAACAGCACGCTCATCTGCTGGCCACCGCCCCCTTCGCCCAGATTGCGCGCCTGGATCTGCGAGAACCCTCCCGTGCTCTGCGGCGAGACCGACTTGGACCCGCTGGACGACGGCGCCGCCGCCATACCCTTGTACCTGTTCACGTCAACGTAAGCATTACCATCCATTAATAACCCCCACCCCCCCATCCCCTCAAGAAAAAAGAAAAAAAAAAAAAGAAAATGAACATACAAATACTTCATCAAACAATCCGCCCTCTCCGACGCGCCCTGACCAGCACAAACCCCCTCGAGAACGCGACTCATCTCGCTCTGGCGGATCCCCTGCAACACCTCGATAACAGCCGCCTGGTGGACCTCCTTGGCGCGGTCGTCGCCGCCCAGCGGCGCCGTGTCCAGGACGTACCGCAGCGCGCCCTCGGGGTCGCCGCCGCGCAGCAGCTGGCGCACCTGGGTTGCGACGGTGGCGGCGGCGTTGGAGGACGTCGGCTCGGGCAGGGTGGCGGGCAGGAGCGTGTCCATGGGGAAGTTGATCGAGGAGTCTGGGTCCAGGACGTCGATGTTGATTGTGCGGTAGTTGAGTTGGGCCATTTTGGTGGTTCTTTCGTTTCTTTCCGTGGGGGGTATGTGGGGGGGGTGGTGTTTGGTGGTCTGGGGTTGAGGTTGGGGTGTTAGTTTGTGGTCTTGTGGTGGTGGTGGTGGTGGTCAGGCAGTGTCATTACCTTTGGACTGACTGGTCCGCGGGGAAAGGAGATGACGGAGACGGACGGGGTGGGGTGGGCTCGAGGCGGTGGGCGCGGATGCGGATGGTTGGGGTCTGGGTGGAGGATTGGTTGTGGAAATGGGTGGTTTGGGGGTGGTTTGGGGGTGGTGTGGTGTTGGTCGTGTGGGATGGAGAGCAATCAATGGGAGCAGAGGGAGTGTTGACGAGGGGATGAGGATAAGTGGCGGAGGGAGCAGGCAGCTCGGCGGCGCTGCGGAGAGCCGTGGGTGGTGCCTGAGGCTGCGTGGCGGGAAGTATACACTCGGAGTATCCGTAACTACGGAGTGTATACACTTTAACGAAGAATCAAAACAGAGAGGAGTGTTGTCTTTTTTTTTCTTCTTTCGTTTGTTCTTCGTAACATATTATTTTCAATCTTCTTCTCGAAGAAGGAGGGATTGATCCCGGATATATTCTATAGTACATCTTGATCTTCAAATAAAACCACCCAAAACCACCCAAAACCACCCACGCCAAACGCTCAATCGCTATCTAGAAACAAAACAAAACAAATCATTAAGAGGTCGTAATGGTGATCGGAGGAACCGGAATCGACAAGGTCGGGGCCTCTGGCTCTGACTCGGGCTTCGTATTATGCAGCGCCGACTCCCCCTTCATATCGTGCAACCCGGTGGCTGCCTCCTCGTCCGGCAAGGCAGCAGGAGCGTCTTCATCTTCCGTCGCACTGCGCTTTGTGGCGCGGTGGACAGCCCGTTTCACGGGCCGCACGGCAGAGCGGCACATCGACCCAAGATATTTCAGACCCTTGTTGATCGGGTTGAAGATCAGGTTCATGACCCGGACGACAAAGCCCAGAGCGACTTCGCAGGGCCCGTCGGGAATCATGCGCAGGGCAACCGCCCAGGGAAGACAGCCGAGAGCGCAGATGATGCAGATGGCCCACTGCAGCCCGTCCAGTCGGGTGACGCTGAAGGCGTCGCCGCCAACGAAGACGATCATGATCTGGCCGGCGACCATGATGCAGTTGATGCCCAGGAACCAGTAGTTGCGGAACATGCCCTCGAAGATGTTGAGCTTGTTGTCGAGGCGGCGGTTGTTGAACTCGTTGAAGATCTGCATCCACACGAACGTGTTGAACACAATCGTGTCTAGCACGGTCTGTGGATCATCCGTACCAAGTTTGGATCCGATAATGCGAGATCCCCCGAAGTAGAGCATGAAAGTAATGGCGAGCTGATACAGAGCTTGTCCGAGGATCATCTTCCACATAACCACGGTGAAGAGGGATGCGCTCTTGGGCACGGGCTTGCGATTGAGGATCTTCTCCGTCGGCGCGTCAGTCGCCAGGGCCAGAGCTGCGAAAGTGTCCATGATCAGGTTGACCCAGAGCAGCTGCACCGCGGACAAAACACTCTGGTTTTTGCTGCTGTACAGGGACGAAACAAAGGTCAGGAGCACCGCGGTAATGTTCACGGTGATCTGGAACTGGAGGAACTTGGCCACGGCGTCGTTGACGGCCCGGCCCCATGCGATGGCAGTGACAATCGACTTGAAGTTGTCATCAAGGAGGATGATCGAACTGGCCTCCTTGGCGACTTCAGTGCCGGCAATCCCCATGGAAAAGCCGACATCTGCGGTCCTCAGGGCCGGTCCATCGTTGGTGCCGTCACCGGTGACGGCGACGGTTTCTCCCAGCTTCTTGAGTCGTGCCACCAGGATTCGCTTGTCCTCGGGTGACGAACGAGCCAGCACCTGCAGGCGAGGAATGACTTGGTCTATTTCCTCGTCCGAAAGCTGGCGGAATTTGGGGCCTTCCATGACAATACCATCGTCAGTCTTAATACCGCAGGATGAAGCGATGGCACTGGCAGTGACAAGGTTGTCACCAGTGACCATTTTCACCTGCACGCCGGCAGCATGGCACTTTTGGATCGCAACAGGGACTTCGGGTCGAAGGGGGTCCTGGATGCCCAGCACTCCGATCCAGGTCATGTCGCGGAAGAGGTCCTCGAATTTGACCGAATCGGGATCATCTTTCATGCGCCCGGCGTCCTTTGGGGGCCAGCTGGGAAAGTCGCGGTACACCAGTCCGATCGTCCGCAGAGACTGACCTGCGTACGACTCAATGGTATCCAGGGTCGTCTGCCTGTCTTCTTCGTGCAGCCATTCAGTGACGAGGTCGCTTGTATCGGCCATCTTGGTCGTGCAAGCACCGGCCATTATCTCTGCAGCTCCCTTGACAAGAAGGCGATAGCCCGTCTTGGGTTCGTGGTAGACCACACCCATGCACTTGCGCGCAGAGTCAAAGGGAATCAGTTGAACAATATCTGCGGAGGCACGTTCGGTGGTGACGTCCATCCCAAGATAGTCTTTTGCCAGTTGCAGCAAAGCCACTTCTGTCTTACTACCGATGAATTCTCTCGACCCATCCTTCTGCTCTTCGAACGCGGTGGAGTTCAACGCAACGCTCTTGATGAGAAGATCCCGCGTTTTGCCCGAGCATTGCTTGAACAGATCGGCGGCAGTCGAAACATCAGAACGTTCCTCCCCCGGGCTTTGCCTGAAGCTGTGAGGACCCAAAGTCCCAGCAACAACAGTCATCTTGTTCTGTGTCAGGGTGCCGGTCTTATCTGAGCAGATGACCGTTGCGTTTCCCATTGTCTCACAGGCACGAAGGACGCGAACGAGGTTGTTCTCTTTAACCATTCGCGTCGTGGCAAAAGCAAGAGCCAGAGTTACAGCAAGTGGCAGGCCCTCTAGATACCAGTCAGTATGAGTTGCAAAGCTAGCCCGACAGGAACCACTTACCAGGAATCGCAACAACGATGACGGTCACAGCGACAATGAGGATGTCAACAAATTCCTTGCCCTTGACAGCAGACGAGGCGGTGTTATGAGGTAGATCCGCGGCGAACCTGAAGAACAAGGCAAAAAACAAGATGATCGCAGCCCTGAAACATGTTAGCAGACGTCAGAGCTTGGAGGGGATATTGTTCTTACGCTGAGCCCAGCCAGCCGATCCAATCGGCGAGCCCAGCCAATTTGACTTGGAGGGGAGTGGGATCATTCGACTCTTGCAGCGATAGCAGAATCCGGCCGTAGGTAGAGTACGGCCCGACACTCGTCACTAGATAGGTCCCGACACCTTCGAGCACTTTGCTGCCTGAAATAAGGAACGGGTCAAGCTTCTTCGTGGCGACGCCATCCGTGATCTGCCGCCCGACTTCATGGCCGTCGGTCTTCTTCATTTGATCGGACTCTCCTGTGGCGGAGGACTCGTCACACTTCACCCCATGACCCGATATGAGGACCCCATCCGCGGGAATGGAGTCGCCCGGCTCGATATGAAGGACGTCTCCAACCGTGATGTCGAAGATCGATATCATCGAGACCTTACCAGAACGGACAGCCTTGACTTCCCTATCATTATTCTATAACGGTAAGCATGTTACCCTTCGACAAGGAAAGCAGGAACTTACTCGTTTGTTCAGCTTGGCGAACTGTCTCTCTTTCTGCCAGTCATTGACGGCAGTCACAGTGGTGACGATCAGGATGGCCACACAAATGGCCACCCCTTCGATCCAGTCAACCCCACTCCCTTCACTCGTAGTCTCATATATGCCTAGGGATAATGACACGATGGCGGCTATCGTCAGCAGGATAATGATTTTATCATTATAGGCAAGCCAGAACAGCTTCAGGAAGCCAGTTGACTTCCGGGCCGGCAGTCGGTTTTGACAGAAGACGCGTATGCGGTCGTCAAACCGTGTACTACTACTAGTAGTGTTGATGTCGGGTGTTGGCGGGTTGATGGGTTTGATAGGAGCCGCCTTTGAGGAATAGGTGGTGGATGTAGCTTCTGAAAAGCTGATGGACCCGTCCAGAAGGGTCTCGTCTACCGACAGGCCTGACGTGAAGTCGGTCCGCAGGCCTCGCTCTAGGCCTCGCATCCCCCCAAGCGCCTGGAAGGCAGAAAGGGACTTGGGGTTTTGCATCTTGTTCAACTGACCTGGCGAGAAGGCGAACTTGTTGTCGGTCACGATGAAGTCCTGCTCATTCCGAGGGTCGGGGTTCAAGGCTTCAGATACCGGGACATCATCATAGACGACCTTGGCCGGGGCCGTGGTGGCCTCGGAGTTGGCTCTCGACCTCACGGCAGTATCTGCGCTGGAGATATTGGAGTTGGCACGCGGGCGTAACGTCTCACCATCCAGCGAATGAGCCGTCCGCGCGTCACTGTTGACCCTCAGTCTGTTTGGTGATAGAGACGACATGTCCGAAGGTGAGGATGGCCGAGCAGATGAGATGCCCGAACGATCTGAGCTGGGAGAGAAAGGGCGCTGATATTGCCTGTATGAACATGTGCTCCCCTCATCAAGCCCAAGCGCCATCTGACATACCTGTCTATCTGAAACCCCGAAAGGGTTCAGGAGCTCGGTCTGACGATATTCGTCTGGGGTCTGCATTGATGCGACCGAAACAGGCTCTGATTAGGTGCGGACAAAGAAGCGGGCATCAATATTCTGGTCAAAGGAAATAATATCAGATCCAAGTCGGATAAACAGCCCCTGCGTCTGCTGCTGGTGCTGCTGGTGGCTTTAGGTATATCCCGAGCGTGCGGACCGTCGGTATTAGTAGACCCTAAGGAAGGCAGTGCTTCACACCAAAGCAGCCTAAAACCAATAGACCCATCTCTTGATATCAGTCACCCACCGTACAAACGCCATCCTTTGGGTCAGAAATTTCATGGCAGCCGCCCTCGAGAGGCAATTGTTAATGCCAAGGCATTCCTGCTTAACGCGCACGGGATCTGAAAAAGCAATGCAAGGCCCCAGCAGACTATCCAGGTAGGAAGCAGGCGCTGTGCTCTCGTCATGTCCCAAAGTATGAGGTGCGTGGGTGACCCAGTTTCTTGGGTAACATGTCACTTCGCTTGCACAGCCCCCCCCCGGCCGTCCTATCACCGGCGGCGTAGAGGAAGGGGTGGAGGGCGACCCAGACCATGCCTGCGACTAAAGGGCGGGGGGGTACACCCAAAGCAGTTCCTATCATGAAGTAAACGCGGCCAGACTCCTCCACTTCATCAATGCAAGTTAAATTGCAAGGTCTAGGCGCCGACGGAGCTCCTTTCAATCCCAGTCGCTTCTTATCTCGCCTCTGGAGACCATGGACCATGAACCAAGACAAAGGCGGAGACTAGACTCCAATCAAAGTGACAGATGGACTGTCGCAAACGCTGCGAGGCGCGGGGACATGACGCATGGCGTATCCTGCATTCTGAGTGGCCTGGAGCTATCTTGCATACCCGACCTGGCGATGATGCCGCGATGGGGATGCCCAGCGAAGAGAGTCATGGAACGTTGCCGCTGGCTCGTCGCCCTCGGCGAATGAGTGTCTAGCGGGCGGCTGCGCCTCGTTCGTTTACTTCGGAAGGAAGACGACTAGCCTAGTGGACAGTGTCCCTCCAGTCCGTCCGAAGTGCGTTGAGACTAAAGTTCAGTTGCATGCCTTTGCCGCTGATGCGTTCCAGCTCCCCTAGCGCAGATCGAGGGTCGGGATGTCATTGGCCGGTCCGATCGCCGCCAGCGCCAGCGTGGTGTTTGGCCAGTTTGGTTCTACTATAGGATCCTGAAGAATCTCCCCGTCCGTCCCGTTGCACGGCCACACTTTGCGCCACACCTTCCAGGGGGTTCCCCATCAGCTTCCTCACCCAGGGCACGCCTCCTGTGGCTGATGGAGGGCACTGGTTGGCGTCCAGAAGATCAGATAACATCATGCGATGTGGAATCTCCGCGGCTGAGGCCTCGTGGGTGGATTTGTCCTCCGTCGGCGAGGCAATCCATCCGCGCGTCGCACTGCACCCCATGCTGCGGCCCTGAGGTGACCCGTTGTTGGATGCCCTAACTCGCGCTACAACTGTGGCTGGTGAGCGTCTCGGCTCGGGAGAGTGGGTAGCAGGATGGCAAACCGCGAGGGGCCAGCTGGGGCCCTCTGTCTCGAATGTTGGAGTGGGGCTTAGAAGCTTAATGTCTCGGGTACAGACAAGATGACGCGGGTAGAGGCAACAGAATTGCCATCCTGTGGGATGAGGTGAGGTGATGGCGAAGGCAGGCAGCAGCAGGATGCGTTGGGACGAAGTGAGGAGATGGCCGATTCAGCCTCGCCATTCATACCGTCTTTCGGTACGGTGTTGGTATTACGACTCATAATTCACGCTTAGGCTGCATTGTGATAAAGGTAATGTATGTAAGTCAGTTACCACATAGCTGGCTTACTTACGATATCAGCCTGCTCCAGAGGAGGCATTCTCTCCCGAGCTTAAAGGGCAACCATCACCGCCATAATCACAGGCTGTCTATTCTTCAGGGTATATAAGCTTACCTCGTACAGCCACAGCCTCAAAAGGGAGCCCTCTTCGTTTACTCCAACTCTCTCACGTCAGGGGACAGCCTGACCGTCACCCGAAGTAGACAGAGAGGGGAGCAGTCAACATCTGCTGTGCAATAAACCATAGTGAACACCTGCTATGCGAAGGATGCTACAACGTACTCATGTTTTTGATAAGCCTCAAACCAGCGATGTAGACGATATGGAAGAGCATAGCGAGACCTTGTAAAACGGTAGCGACAGCAGTAAGGGTCGAATACCAGATTGCTGTCGCCAATAATCCCCTTTGTTAATAAAAGGGGCTTGTGGGACAGAAAAGGGAAGGCATTTGGGTAGAATACCTTTCCACCTGACCGCACTACCTCATCATTAGCATCGCACCTCACCAACTTCTTTCCTCATCTCATCAAGTCAAGCCAATACGTATTGATTCAGTTATCTCACCGCAGAAGGACCGGGGCATGGCCCCGGCACCTTCCTTTCTTTTAGTTCTTTCCTTGACGACGCAAAACGAGCACAGATAAAAAGATTTCTGGACGAGATTGAGGCCGATTATCCTGCATCCATCGACTCGACCGAATCGCACAGGCAAATGCAAAACCTGACACACCACAGCCCATTACGCCAGAACTTGTCTACTGATCCTTTCCCAAGTGTTGATATCGACACTAGGAGTATCCACTCAATGTCGGTACCCGAGTCCTCCTCCATGAGTGGCACATCAATCAAGACTATAAGGACGTTCCAGTGCGGCGATGTGAACTTCCAACCGACTCTATGCGACTCTGGTATAAAGACCACATTCGTGCCCCCTGACGATGTCGAATCCATTCTGAATTTACTCAATGTCGAACGTAACGACGATGGCCCGCTAGGTGTTAGCTGTAACACGCTCGCAGCCTTGTGTTCCGCGGCGCCGAACGAGTCAAGTCTTACGCACTCAGTGCTTCCTCTTGTGTTCACACCCGCCCCCCTTTTGTTTTCCTCTCAGGATAAGATAATTCAAAGCGTCTACGATGGACAATGGACGGCCGTCCCGATACAACGGCCTATGCTTTTCAGATTTCCCTCGCCCAAACCAGACTTAGTTGTTGGACTATTCATGCGGAACACGCCGTCGGTTTTTAACAACGAATCTCTGCTATGCCCTGTGGTCTGTTGTCCACGTCTGTTGCTGTGTTTCGTGTTGGAAGCTAAGAGTTCTTAGCCCCCTGAATGGTCTTCGCGACAGACTAGCTTGAATGGCGCACTAATGATGGGGAAAATATCTCAAGACTTGCTACTCAAGCCAGCAAGTTTGTTCCTTATAGTCTTTACATGGCTTATATAGCTTTACCTAGCAATAACTCACCTAATCTGCTCTGCTATATTTGAGACTTGAATCGTCCTGCAAGATCCCTAGCAAATAGCTTCGTATTATAATATCAAGGCAATAAATAAAGGCTTCTCAAGGGAAGCAGGCTGAACAGTAATAGTCAGGTTAGCAGAAGATTTCTTTTATCTGCTGCAGTCAATAGCATAGGGAGGTAGCCGAGCAGCCGGCTGGCTGATAATCCTTGAAAACATCAAGGTTTCAAAGAGAAGAAGCTTAATTTCTATATTCTGAGTCTTCTTATCCTGTTCAAGATATCTTACACACCCGCGTCTTTTTTTTTCAAAAAAAAAAAGCTATTTACAAAACATTTCATCCTATATCCCTTTATCCGCTGTTATAATGTTCAAGAATATTTCTTTATTATATATGTGATGAAAGTTTGCCTCAAAGAACCTCCACCAGCCCCAAAAAAGGGCGGACTGTAGTACAGTAAGCCCCATCTATTCTTCGACTCTCTTCGTTTACTCTAAGCCTCCCAGCCATCCACGTCAGCAAGGTCCGCATATCGATTGCCCAGCCCGCAGAAGCACTCCTTGGACCGTTCAGATCCCGTCGTATCGGGGCTTTTCCAACCCAAAACATCCTCCATAGCCCATGCGATGCGCTCGGCTCCCAGCCTCGCCCCCTCCAGATTGGCGGCTCCGGGTCCCAGACGCAGCGAGCCCAGCCGGCCCGTCAGGAAGAGAGGCACATCGGGCTGCCACATCAGGTCATCCGTGATGCACGGCAAGCCCTGTTTTGTCTCGATAGGATAGTCGCGGTTCATCTGGCGGAGCAGCGGCAGCTCGTTGACGTCGGCCTGCATACCGGTTGCGAAATAGATGTAGTCGATGCGAGAGAGATCGGGGACCGGTGGGTCGGTGGTGAGACGCCATGTGCGCGAGGAGGCGCAGTACTCGCGGCCCGTGATGACGGTGCGTGCATGGATGGAAAGTCGGTGGCGCGCGACATGCTGCTTCAGGATCTTCTGGTATCGGGGCGTGATGCTGCCCCCGTTGCGCGCGGCCTTGATCATCTCGAGCCGTTCCTCGTCCGTGTCGGCCGACCAGAAGGCCGCTTTCTCGAAATTCTTGAACTTGCCCATCCAGTTCAACGCTAGGTCGAAGTGTTTGACTGGGTTGTGTGTGTTAGTTTAGTGTGCTGCCTATCATGATGTGATGTGATATGATATGACATTGAAAAAATTCAGACCGACTGGTAGGCTGTGCTGCGTACTAACTAACCTTTGAAATCAGACCTCAGAAGGAACCACACCCGGGTCACTCCTTTGCGTAGTGCCATATCCACAACTTGCGCCGATGATAAGCCCCCTCCGACGACCACCACATTCGTCTCCTGCCGCTGCTTGATCTTCGCCTTGACATTGGGACTGGGAAACGAGCGGATCTCCGTGCTATGGCAGGCCCCGTTCATCTCCTCCCCCGACAGCTTGAACGGAAGGATCTTCGTCCTGCCAGGCCCGATAGCCAGAACGACAACCCGACTATAGAACCGTGATCCATCGGCCGCAGTCACCATGAAAATCTTATCCGAAGGCGATAACTCCGAATGATAGTCATAGCCGATATCCTCCACCTCACACTGCCGAATCATATCCGGCGAATCAAGCCCATATCGCGACACGATGCTATCACAGTAATCGGCAAACAGCCCCGTAGACGGCGAGAAGTAATCCTTGCGGTCTCGTTCATCAATTTCAACTTCCCCAACGGCCCTATAATTCAAACCACACATGATCAATCAGCACAATGCACCAAGTATACGTATACTCCACTGCATCCCCTCCCTCCCCTCATCCCAGCAACACAACCCCCCAAACAGAAAGAAAGAGAAAGAAAAAAAAAAAAAACTCACTGAGCCTTAGACCTCCCCATCATCTTCTTCTTCTTATGCTTACTAACCTCCTTCCCCACGCAGCCAGAAATCTCCCAAAGCTCCCTCTCCCGCGCCTCCTCCTGCGTATACGCCAACATGCCATCGCGATCCCTGGGATCCACATGAAAGAACATCGGACTGCGCAACTGCTCAATCTCCAGGGTCCGAAACGCCCGACTCCACTTCTCCATCCACCTGTCCCCCGAACTATCCAGCACCAGCGTCGACACCCCGGTATCAGCACGCTCACCATCCTCAAACTCCATCTCCGGCGCCGACGAAACCGACGACGACAGTGACGGCGCATCCCCAGCCCCCGCCATCCTCCCAGGTATAGGTGTAGACGTAGGTGTAGACCCCCTCCTTGTCCGTAAACCCCCCTCAAACTCATACCTCTCCGCCCTCACCCCCCGCCTCTTCCGATGATGCGCCTGCACCAGCGCCATCCGCCCGCTATGCTTGTTGATCCAGTGGTAGCGCTGGTGCTCGTCGTCGGTGAACATGGCGGAGGGGGTTTCTTCGCGGAGCCGGGCTGCCACGGCGAGGCCGCAGGGGCCGGCGCCGATGATGAGGACGTCGAGGAGGGAGGGGAAGGAGGGTGGGTTGGGGTTGAGGTTGGGTTTTGGGGGCATTGTTGTTGTTGGGTTTTTTGTAGATTTATGTTTGTAAAGTGGTGGTGGTGGTGGTGGTGGTGGTGGGAATTGAATTGCATTGGGTTCATGTTCATGGTGAGGGCGTTTTGTGGTGTTGTTGCTTCCCCAGGGTACTTGGTTCACAAGGTCCTTGGGTCCCGATGGGGTATGGTATGTATGTATGTATGTAGGTAAGTATCGGCGGTGGGGTGGTGGTGACGTCGCGGTGTTTGAGGAATTGAGGACCCGGGGGATGTAGGGGGAGGATTGGGGGTTTGTTGGTTGTGTGAATGGTGGGTTGGTGGTTTGTGGTTGTTGGTGGTGGTGGTGGTGAGGTTGGATAATGTGCGTGCCTGGCGGTGATCGGTAGCCGCTTTTTGGGCTGGGGTGGGAATAGTCAGTAAATAGAGGGGATAGAGAGAGAGAGAGGAAGAGAGATAGAGAGGAATAATGAGGAAGGTCTGCAAGACATAAGTTCTGTTCGTCAGCTCTGGTAGCCAGCCAGTTCCTTTCTTTCCGCTGGGATGGGACAGTCCACTTATTATGTTCAGCACATTCTTGGAATACATTACATTACTATATCAGACAAAAGCTATATGACAACCAAGAAGCAAAGATTTAGCAAAGAACCTGTCTTTAACAATACTCTTATTATTTATGCCACTTCTTCGGCCGGGGCTCGATGGTCATCGCCCGTGAGCGAGGCGCTCCTCCCCCCTCCCGGCGATGCCAGGAGTCCTGCGGCCACACCCAGCCTCGCACACGTTTTGCATCCCGACGCTCTCCAATCTGGGGCTCGGGGATCCATTTGTCTTTGCCCTCTGGCAGGATGCGCTGTCGAGTCAACGCACCCGGTCCTCCCACGTTGAGATGCGCAGATGGCTGCGACGGTAAGGGAACGGACTTGGACAGCATCAGCAGGAAGTACAACGCCATACTGGCTGTCATTGGCACGTCGAGCTCATCTGGACCGGACATTGGGTAGCTCTCCAGCACGGGAGATTGGCTTGCCAGGGAGCTGTCGGTGGAGGGCGTGGGCGAGTGGGGATAGTCATAGGCCCCTGGATATTGTCTTGAGCTGTGTCCGTGCTGTTGGCTGACGGCTAGTTTGGTCGGGATCGGGGCAGACAGTTCCAAGAAACCGAAATAGGGGACATCGTCGCCTTCATCGCAACCTGCCCGCACGCAGACAAGCTCGATCTCGGTGATGATGAAGCCATATCGACAGGAGTGTTCGCGCATGCATCGTTGCAGGTGTGCCAGCCCGTTCAGATACTCCACCCTGTGGTGAGGTGCTTCATTGCGCATCCCCGTGTTCCAACGATCAAAGGTCTTCACAATGCCCACGACCCTGCCTCGCGGAAGGCCTGTGCTGGTCCGTTCGGTGTCCGACGAGTAGTTGGCAAGGAAATGCGGCCCGCCGTAGTTCTTGTTGGGGGAAGCTCGCGGAATAGGAACGTCGTAGAGTCTCAAATGCTCCGGGCCTTGGGATACCGCCAGGGCAGCATTCACCCGAGGTGCGTATATTTCTCGGATGACGCTAATCAGACCTGGCTCGGAGTCGGGTGACATGTAAGAGCTTGGAAGGACGTTCAAGGGAGTGAGATGAGAGGGAATCGCAGTCTTCAGAAGCTTTGGGAGGCCGCTGATCGAGTTGAAAGTGCCCAAAGAGAACGAGGTCCAACTGCGCAAGTTTCGGACATCCCACCAAAAGTAGTCGTGCAGCCCTCGCGTCGGTATCACGCTCACATTGCGGACAAGGTTAATTGCTTGCGTCGGGGTGGTCAAATACGAAAGCAACGTGGTCGAGTTCGACCCTTCAGACGGGTGGACAAGCCCGATAGGAGAGCATTGGGCGCTCGAAGCGCGCACATATCCGTAGGGCGAGCCAGGGAGCATGAGCGGCACCTGGACTGGAGGCCACACTCTGGAGTAGGACGGCTCAACGGGGGAGTGCTGCGCGTAAGGCGGGTGCACTATGATGTTGGGTGTGACTGGCGTCGTTGGTGCAGTAGGAGAGCACTGAGGTTGAGAGGCGTATCTCAGGACCTGTCGATATGCGGGATAGCTGCCGCGACTCGGTCTTGAATTATCAACTTGGGAGGCAGATACCGATCGAGAATGCCCGCTAGAAGCCTTGCGCTTCTGCGCCGGTGTTACATTCACGGGCGAGGACAAGGCCGAGCTGTAATGGTTGGCATATGTCGGCGAGGTTGATGCTGGAGACTCCAGGGTGATGTACTCCGAGGCCATATGGCGCTGACTGGATCTGCGGTTCGAGAGATTTGGCAGGAGCCCCGGGGGATTCCGAGTATTCGACAGCACTCGCCGTTGACGCTGTGTCCCACTGGCGGGTGGAGGCTCAATGACAATATCCTGCGGTCTGATCTTCGGAAGCAGGGCAGGCCCATGGTGATGCCGCGGGGGCGAATCAATAAGTGGGCTGGTCGCTGATGTGATGGCAGACCAGGGCGAGGAACTACTCGAGTATGCGGAGGAGTCGGAAGTGTTGCGGCTATGGCCCATCCCAACGAGCTCCTGTAAGTGCATTGCAGGAGGGGTGGAAGGCCGGTAGTAGGAGAATTCCAGGGACATGTTGCAATATTGAGTCACCGTGGAGCTTGAGAGCAATATGGAATAAACTAATAGGCTGAGAATAGATATTTTCTAGGAAGAACCAGCTTCCCACGAGGTATCAAACGGGCAATCTCCACCAATTGTTGGAGTAGAAGTCGGATGAAGTAAAAGAAAGAGATGCAATTGTCCGGGGAACAACGAAGTGTCAAGCTCGGCTCATGGTCTGTGGGAATGATCACACTGAGATTTGTACATTCAGACGGAGAGCGGTTGGATATTAAATGCTCGTCTATCCTGGGCCTACAAGTCCCCTGATCCAAAAAAAGATACAGTGTAAAACGAAATGGCTGCAGGCCGCATGAAACATGGAGAAAGCTCCATAACGACACATCGCTAGCCCTTCTAGGTGTTCGTGAGAGAGGGTAGGGCAAGCGACAGTGTTTCATCGGACAGTCGCGCGTCAAAATGTTGCTATATTTTGCATCTTCGTCGGTTCTTCAGATCTGAACCAGACTGTCGGTACTCTTTCCGGGCTCTGGTTTGTCGAAGCCTGCAAGAGATCTATATTCGGCAACACTGGTGTTTCGTCTATTCTAGGTAATAGCAGCTAAGTTAATTGCGGTTCACGCAGCAGCAGCGTCACGCCTGGCATCTGGCAGAGCCGGCGGCAAGAAGATGTTTGAGGATAAAATAAACCGCGAGTGACTGGTATACCTTCACGGCGCGTGCTGGTTCTGGAGGGGGGATCATTGCAGCGCTAGGCGCCGAGGGTTGATAGAAGGGCCTGGGAGCCGCAGCCATTTGGATGGACATTGGCTGTCGTGGCCGAGGTCCTGGGGCCCCAAGAAATCGGTGCGATAGTTTCATCACCAGAGGGGGTCCAAGAATATACGCGCCGGAGAATGTTGATAAATCAGGGCCCTGGGCGTCGTCGCAGTACGCGCCGGCCACGGCCCAGAGCGGCGTCGGGGCGCCTCAGTGGTTCTTCCCTGTCAAAAGCCTGCAGCCATCGTGTGCTTGTTGAAACGGTCAAATCAAATCCACTCTCCACGAAGATGAGTGCTCGTCATGTAATGGGATTGGCGCCATGGATCAAAAAAGAAAAAGAGAGAGAGAAGACGGGCGACCTGAGGGAAGAGATTCGGCGGGAAGTAAAACGATAACCCCCAGCGGATCGTGAGCCTGAATTGCTATTCTTGGACAGTGTCTGGTTTTGATTCTGCCGAACGGCCTACTCCCCTTGGACCAGCGGCTCCAGCATGGTCCTGTTTGCTTGTCTTGTTCATTTGACGCCGAGAGGGAGTTGCTGCAGGACGGAGTATTGAAGTGGAACGGGCCGCTCAACAGTCAACAGTCAACAGTCAAAAGTCAACACTCCGGACTAGTACTCCGTAGTGAGGACGGCTAGAGACCGCCCCGATCACATGACAGGACCAACAGATACATACAAGGAATATAATAATAAAGGAAGGATCTTGAGGTAGGCATCACTCTTCGTGTCATATCTTCGATTAAACTATATTAAGATCATTTCCCACGACTCCTAGAGTCTGGGATTATCGGCCTCTGCCTTGTATAGCCGTGTTCCGACGAGGACAGGCAAACAGGATATGGAACATTAAAGGGCCAAGAAAAGGAGCAAGGAAAAACAGACCCGAAAATCTGTACGAGCAACCCGCTGCATCCGAGCTCTATGAAGGTGAAACAACACATAAATCATACGCATGCTGGAGGGAATCTAGTAAAACCGTCTAAAAGCAAATGGTCATGTCCAAAGAAACAGTGTCGAAAGCATGTCCATCATGTGCTCGTCATCATTCATGCCTTGATCTCGTACTTGCGGCGGAACATATCATCCACCTCAGTCAGGTAGTAGGTACCGGGGAAGAGCGTCTCCGTGTTGCCGGAGGGCTTGAAGTTCTTCTTCAGGTGAGCGTGCTCACGGAGGGCACACATCTAGAGAACCCATCATGTCAGTAAATTGCAGCTAAATCGAGGGAGTCCGGGGGGGGAGGATTCAACGGGATTTCTTACATCAACGTAAGCCTGAGGGGGCAGGACGGTTCTGCTGCTGAGACGGTTCTTGAGGTCAACCTTCTCAACCATGTTAGAGACGTCACCGACGATCTTCACGCTGAGCAGGGAAGAGGCAAGACCACTGCCGTAAGAGAAGAGACCGACGCGCTTGGGCTGGCTGGGGTCGAAGGGAACGTGGGAGATCAAGCTAGCCAGGCCAGCCCAGACCGTGGCAGTGTACATGTTACCGCAGAGGGTGGCAATCTCAAGGGCAGGCTTCACGCGCTCAGCGAAGCGCTTCTTGGTCAGGGCCATAAAGGTCTTCTCGACGTTCTTGTCGGACAGAGACTTCTCGTAGTCCAGGTCACGGAGCTCGGGGGCGACTTCGGCGAAAGCGGGGTGGGTGGGGTTCGCGAGGTAGTCGTTGTACAGCATACGAGCGTAAGACTTCTGCACCAGCTTGCAGGTAGGGGCGTGGTAGCAGAGGTATTCGAAGCGGTCCAGGGCAGACTTGGTCTCGTCCTCAGTGACACCGTTGGTACCGTTCTGGGCCTTCAGGGTCTTCTCGCGGGCGTTGTAGGCCTTATAGCAGGCATCGACGGCCTCGGTGTAGCATCTGAGGGAGAAGTGGCCGTCCACGACGGGGTACTCGCTGGTCAGGTCGGGCTTGAAGAAGTCGTAGGCGTGGGTAACGTAGGAGGCACGGAGACCGGGCTCGAACACAATAGGGGCGTCGGGACCGATGAGCATGGCAACGCAGCCAGCACCACCGGTGGGGCGAGCAGCGCCCTCGGCGTACAGGGCAATGTCACCGCACACCACAACAGCGTCTCTGCCATCCCAGGCGGAGGACTCCAGCCAGTTGATGCTGTTGAACACGGCGTTGGTACCTCCGTAGCAAGCGTTGACGTTGTCGACACCCTCGACGTTGGTGTTTCCGTGGGGAGTCAAGAGCTGCATGAGGACAGACTTGACGGACTTGGACTTGTCCAGAAGGGTCTCGGTACCGACTTCCAGGCGGCCAATGGAGTTGGGGTCGATGCTGTACTTGCGCAGGAGGGAGGAGAAGGTGGTCAGGGCGACGGAGTAGATGTCTACCAGTCGAGACGAGTCAGCGTTGTCTCCCAGTCAAAGTCGAGAGATCCGGTTCCCCATGGTTGCATACCTTCACGGTCATCGCAGAAGCTCATCTTGGTCTGGCCCAGACCAATTGTGTACTTGCCCTCACTCACGCCATCGAACTTCTCCAGCTCGGCCTGGTCGACGCACTGTTGTTTACTATGTTAGTATACGGGCAACCTGGAATAGGACGAGGCCAGAGGAGGACCCCTCGTGGGCGCGCATACCTGGCTAGGGAAATAGACCTCGATGGCCTTGATACCGATGTTCTGGGGACGGGCAGACATAGTGACGGTGTTGTGAAGAGGAGGGGTAGAGATTAGGGAGTAATGAGGAAAGTGGGACTGAAGTATAGAGGATAGAAAAACGGAATGTGGGATCACACGATCACAGAGGGGGAGGGAGAGAGGGAGAGAGGGAGAGAGACAGATGGGATGGGGTAGAGAGAGAAATCCCAAGGCGAGCCAGCGCGAGAAGGGGGGGAGTATAAGTAGTGGTCGCGACAGCGTACACCGTACAGGCCCGCAGTCGAGCGGCCGAATGGGTTCCCAGGTGGTCGCTTTTTTTTCGTGGCAGAACCGGCGGCGAAAAAGGACCAACTGGGTCCCCCCCGTTCAGATGCAGCACTCTTCCAGCTAGCGTGCGTTTAGTGCGTGGCCCTGTGGGGGCCGAGGCTGGCCCTGCCGCCCTGTGGTTGGCCGCCCGCGCAGGGTGCCCTGACCTGGGACCTGGCCGGGGGTGCCTGAGGCTGGCCGCACCAGTGCGCCGTCACCCACACAGCTGGCCGCTTCTTCGGAGTAAGTACCGCCCCTGGTCTACTATACACTATACTTCCTGCTCTGCGCCGTGCTCAGGACAGATGCTGCGAGGAACCTCCCCTTCCTACGAGGCCGCCGACGAGCCAGTCTCCGGGGAATCAAAAGGGGCCGAAATTACTGATGCGCCGATTGACCGGAACGTCTCCAGAAAAGATCCACCGCCCAATTTCCACAATTGTTGGGAAGGGAGACAATCTGAAGGTGTCCAGGATCTGGTATACGCCGTACTCTTCATCCTATCTCCCGAAACGGGAGCCACGATACGTTTGGCTCCAACCACCGCCCTCGCACAACCTAGACAACTAGCCCCGATTTCCTAGTGGTCTTATCGACTGCTGCTGGTCCCGACGGATTGTGTTTCGTCCTTGGCTGTCCTTTTCACCGACTCTTGCAGCGATGTCATCGGGCCACCCTGTATACTCCTTCGCCGCCGTACCGCAGTTGAGGTCCCGCGCGGCACAGCGTCGACCTACATCTTAGGTACCTGCACTCCGTACGTCGAGGAGCAGATCTAGGGGTCGGGTATTAATCTCCAACGGACGCTGCGTCCCTCTCTGCAGCCAACTGATATAATTCACCCCCCCCGTGATCCAATCAGAGGCACTTGAACCGTTCCACCTACAATGGAGATGCGTCCCCCGCTATTCTCCCACCTCCCAGTCCCAGCATCCCGAGCATTGCTGGACCATGCCATGACGACAGCTCTGAGGCACCGCCCGACTGAGCACTCGATGACCTCGGAGTACCTTCATGCGAGTGACTGATCTGATTGTATATCAACCCATGCAGGATAGCTGTCCAACAACCCTGTGGGCTAAGATCGTATGGTTCCTCGTTCTCCGGCCTTTTTTACTTACTATCGGATACAGCAATATCGTCAAGGATCGCCAGTGCAGCTATTACGAACGCCTCGACCAGCCCCCCACCTCGCCAGGAAAGACCGTCAGCAAAATCCACCGCTGCGCATGGGATTGCTGCATCTGCAATATCATGGACTTGAAGTATCCGAAGCATGCCAGCTCGAAATCGCGACATCGGCGGAAATCGAGCGCAAACGACAGTCAATCAAGCCACCACGGCCAGGAAAGGATAAAAAAAAATAAATGTAAAATCAATAAAAACAAATGCCCCATGGACTAGACTATGGAGTACGGTGTAGACTTCATCCCAGGCTAAGCAGACTATGGAGTACGGTGCAGACTTCATCCCAGTCCAATTGGCCACCAGCATATTCACCTGAGTGTGGCCCAGCCTTGGTTTGAAACAATCTGAGAGAAAAATCCATCTTATCTTGTGGAGCTCTCGGGTCGAACGTGTATACGGTATATGCGGTTCTCCATCTGGCCGAGATGCCAGTTATTATTATTCAACATTCCCAAACCGGGTCGCAGTGGATTCACATGCGGAGACTGAAAGAATCAGGACAAAGTGACCGAGTAGGCGGCCACCACCCGTACCATGATTCTCTGGTGCTTGGGCGCGAGATTCAAGATTGGTCGGCGGTTTTCCATTGACATCTCGAAAAATCCCACAACTTCTCTCCCTGTAGATCCGACTGGTGCCAATGGCGACCCCGATCCACTACCCCTCATGGGTAGAGAGGTTGCTTTGCAGGATGCTGAGTCCGAGGGGCAGTCTAAACCATCGAATGGGTAGGCATTGTTCTGGCATAAATGGCTTCCGAGAACAGCTGATTCGGAAACACGGGCGACGGAGAAGTCAGCCGGGCAGCTCGGGCGGGGATTGTATCTGAGCCTGTGGATGAGCGAGGTGTGTTGCGCAGGTGTGCTACACGGCCGACAATTCTGGGTCAAGGCATAAGAATGCTGGTGGATCGGCAGAAGCAGTACTGTGTAGTACTACTGCTCTGTACTATATATTGGCCAGGAGCCTTGCTTAGTTAGTGCGTGGGATAATTAGTTAGTTAGATAACACTCATGACAACGGTGCTCTATCCGCACGTGACCCGCCGTTACAAATCCACAGCCAGAAAAGGGATGATCGCGCTCGCAGACTCATTGCAAAAACCAGATCTTCCTGCAAAACCTGCCGAAGAACCTCAGTACGTCTATCGTACACCAACCTACCGACCTAGGTACTCTATGTAGGTACCTAGATGGGTAGAGAGGTTGGCACTTGAGGATGTGGTACGGGGTATCTTACTGACGGTGCTATCTGTACTCTGTAGATACAGTGTACACCTGGCCAGTAGTACCTGACCGTACGTACGGTCATGGTCTGGGCAGGAGCCATGCCGGGGATGGGCAATACTACTAAGGTAATGCGTGGGATGGGATGCCACGAACCTCCCCGATCTCGGGGACACGCCATTGCTTGAGCTTCTCGTTCTTCTGCTACTAATGCAACAAGCTCAGCTCGACAGCGGACACTGACTGACTGACAGACACTATGCTTCTCGGTCGGGAGAAGTCTGATCCATGATCCAGAACCCTTCTGCCTACGATGCCGAGCCGTGGGTCGCCCGGTGGTCGCCTGCGCCACGCGTAGCCTCAAGCGCAGGCGCACCTCGACCGGGCGGGCGGTCCGGGGAACGCTGAGACGCTGAGAGCCTGACGCTCAGTCGCTGACTGACCAGCGCCCAGCGCCCAGCGACCACCGCTCCGACACGGAGTTCTGGCTACAACGAACTGCCTCCAGTCTGACGCCCGCGATCTACTCTAACCTGACCTGACCTGACCTGACGACGACTGTGTCTCCCCCGTCCCCGTCTCCTTAGGATTCATTCCTCAGCCCCCCTCCCCTCCTCCCCCTTACGCAACCCCTCTCCATCCCCCTCTCTCTTCACCTCCCTGTCATTCGTTCCCGCCCTTCCGACTCGGGAGCATGGCTGCACCTGTCACTCCTTTCCCTTCCAGATCATGATCCCGCTTAGCCCGGTATCTGTGATACTATCCAACTCGCACGGCTCCCGGGAGCCCCATACCTCCCGCCATGGGCAACGACAATAAGTTTGAATATGAATCCCTCCCAATCCCCTCCTACGAAGAAGCTGTCGCCGCTCGCCCGAGTTCCTCCCGATCCCACCTCGATTCCGAAGAGGTAAGCGACCATGCCGAACGACAAGGCCTGCTGCAGCGCGGCCCTGATCCCGCCGCCAGACGTCATGGATACCAGCCTCCCACCGTCGAGTCCGCTCGCAATAGCCTCGATGACCTCGAGTCCTCGGGGTCCGGCTCGGAAAGGGGCTCGCTCGAGGAGCTGCAGCGGGAGCTCGCTCAGATGGACGTGGAGGACCCTCGGCAATCACAATCTCATCGATCGCAGATACGGTCTCGGTTCTCCAAGCGCTTCAACAACCTGACTCGCACACTGTCGTCGTTCAATCTGCCCTTTCGTCGTTTCCTGCCGAGTCTCCCTCGGTTCACAGTCCACGTCGACGAAGCCAGAGACGGCCTGAAGCAAAACGGATGCATGATCTTGTTGCGGGTCTTTGCGCTATTCCTGGTTGCTGCCATCGTTTACGTCTTCTTCATCTCCGACCTTTTCAATATGAACACGAAGTTTATCATGGGACAATCCTACAGTGCGGCATCCGTGGAGAACTTCGTCCAGGGGCATATCAACGAGACAAACATCGCAGAAAACTTGAGGAAGCTCACGGCTTATCCTCATATCGCCGGAACGGAAGGCAGCTTCGTCCTGGCAGAATGGATAGAAGCGGAGTTCAAGCAGGCGAACTTCGATGAGATTGAGATGGAAGAGTTCCAGGTGTACTTGAATTACCCGAGGCCCGATGGTCGAAGGGTGGCTATCGTCGACCCCCCTGAGTTGGCTTGGGAGGCCGCTCTGGAGGAAGATAACGAGCAGACCCTAGTTTTCCACGGACACTCGAAGTCGGGGAATGTCACAGGCCACCTGGTCTACGCAAATTACGGCTCTCGGGAGGATTTCAAACACCTGGCCGAACAAGGTATTGATTTGAGCGGCTCCATAGCGCTGGTTCGTTATGGTGGAACTGAGACCGATCGGGCCTTGAAGGTCAAAGCCGCTGAATTGGCCGGGGCAGCAGGTTGTATCATATATTCCGATCCGGCCGAAGACGGTTTTGTCCAGGGCCCCGCTTTCCCAGATGGACGCTACATGCCAGCAGATGGGACACAAAGAGGCGCTGTCAGTCTGATGTCGTGGGTGGTAGGGGATGTCCTCTCTCCTGGCTTCGCATCAACTCCGCATGAGAAGGTCAGGCTCAGGCCGGAGGATAGCGCGGGACTGACAGCCATCCCTAGTATTCCTCTCGCTTGGCGTGACGCACAGAGGCTCTTACAGGTCCTCAAGGGCCATGGGTCGAAGGTACCGGCCAAGTGGGTCGGCGGTGTGCCGGACGTGGATCAGTGGTGGACCGGCGATGCATCCTCTCCCGTTATCAACCTCATGAACATCCAGGATGTAGAGGAAAGACAGCCGATTTACAACGTGATCGGGAGGATCGTCGGGCTGGAACAGCCGGAGAAGAAGATTATTGTCGGCAACCACCGAGATTCGTGGTGTCTAGGAAGCGCCGATCCGGGCAGTGGCACGGCTGTATTTTTGGAGCTTGCTCGTGTCTTCGGTGAATTGCTCTCATTTGGCTGGCGCCCCTTGCGCACCATTGAGTTCATCAGCTGGGACGCAGAGGAATACAACCTTGTCGGTTCGACTGAGCACGTTGAGAAGGAACTGAAGTCTCTTCGCGAGAATGCGTACGCCTACATCAATGTCGATGTGGGTGTGAGCGGCAAAGAGTTCGAGGCCGACGGCAGCCCGCTTTTCGAACGTGTTATCATGCAGATCCTAGCCCGTATCTCGGACCCTATCAGCAATGAAACGCTCAAGGATCTGTGGGAGAAGAAGAAGAAGCGGCTTGGGCCTCTTGGTTCTGGAAGCGATTACGTCGCTTTCCAGGATATCGCCGGCACTTCCAGTGTTGATTTCGGATTTATCGGCGAACCGTTCCCCTACCACAGCTGCTACGAGAACTGGGATTGGATGACGAAGTTCGGAGACCCTGGTTTCCAGTACCACAAGATCCTGGGCCAGTTCTGGGGGCTACTGCTGCTTCAAATCGCAGACAGTCCGATTCTGCCATTCGACTTGGAAGGATATGCTGACCATGTTGGCGGCTATATTGCTAACCTGGAGAAATACGCCAAATCAAGAAACGTCCCGATTGCCGGTGGTGTTGCCGACAACTCTGCGCGAGATGTGTCCGTGAACTTCACGCCCCTGCACCAGGCCGCCGCGAAGCTCAAGGACGACACGGCGGAGTTCTCAAGGTGGGCCCAGGTTTGGCATGACGCTGTTTGGGGCTCGGGCGGGTTCGAGAATAATGTGATAGCGGTTCAGCGACTGGCGCATAATGTCAAGATGGCCCACTTCGAAACGCATCTTCTCGACGACAGGCCAGATGGCGGAGTAAGTGATCCCACGCGCTTTCTGAAGAGTATGCAATCTGACCAACCTCCCTACAGATCCCGAACCGCACCCAGTTCAAGCACGTTATTTTCGGCCCTGAGCTCTGGTCCGGCTACGACGCGACCTTCTTCCCTGCGATCCGGGACAGCATTGATTCCGGTAACTGGACGCTGACCCAGGAATGGGTCAACCGGGTCGCCGACATCCTCAGCACCGCGGGCGAACATCTCCTACACAAATGATCTAGTAATATCTTCATTTCCTACATCCTCTCCTCGCTTCCTCGCACCTACCACACCTACCTCCCTACAGATGACGACCCTCAGCGCCAGCTATATACAACTTCTTCTCCCCATATTGCACAGTACTCTCACCTCCCTCGATACCTCCATCCATCCTATTCCCGTTTCAATCTCTTTCTCTGTATTTCCTCCTGTTTGTCCAAAATATTGCCAACTACTGTTGCCCTTTTGATAGACAGGCATTGACTTCCCCTCCCAAGTACTCCTCATCATCCCACTACCTACCTTACATACCTTTCCAATGCAGCATTTCCGTCATGCCTCCCTCCCTGGATTCATCTCCATATATGTATCTAGTTCATCGTCATTTCCTGATCGGGCGCGCCTTTGTTTCGTATTATCTACCTCGCCTAGGTACTCACTAGGTACTATCTGTGTCCATGTCTATCTTTCGTCTTTGTATCTACATCTAACTTTCACATCCAGTGGGATTGCCTTTTTCCATTCCATCGATTGATTGTCTTTGTGTGTATATGTGTGTGTGTGTGTGTGTGTGTGTGTGTGTACTTCTGGCGAATCTGGCGACCAACCCAACCTAACCTAACCTTCTTTACGTACCTTCTATCCATTCCTATTTATCCATTCATCTATCTATCTATATAGTGAATATCAAGGTCTTTCTTCCTATTTTTTATTTTCTGCTGCGTTTGTGTTATACTGTCTAGTTGGTTAAATTTGTATGTATCATATCTAATCATGTCTGTCTGCGTACATATATACATACATACGTGATGATCGATCATGTCTATTTAGGTAATCTACCACAAGGAATGAGAAAAAAAAAAGAGATTCAAAATCCACCCTCACTCCAAATCTGCCTAGAATTAGACATGAAACCATATTCGTTATACACCGTACTAGTAACCCCATGGGTTTAGCTTAAGCTTAATAGACTATAGGATGTACAATCAGATATAAGAAAGGTAAGCTACTTACAGTTACTATTTACAGACAGACAGGTATGATAGGTAGGTATACATCATTTGCAAGTCGGAACGGAATATTAACTCTCTATTAATTCAATATACTACCATATAGTCAGATAGTTGGTGGTTATTACACAAAACCCCCATAAGTTTCCCTCCTGAATGGGGAATTCAATCTAGATAGACTACTCCGCACGGAGTATTCAGTTACCAAGAAAGCAGTATCTCAAGCGAGTATCAAGATCAAGGAGTGCGTGCTCATTAATCGTTCATTTAATTAAGCACCCCTTCTCCGTTTCCACCATTCCATCTGTCACCTGATCACACTACTTGATGGTAAGTAGTGCGCGGAAGTGTAACGCAGTCAATCCTCAAGCCCATCCGGGACTCATCCACAACAATAACAGCAGTCACGATATCCTACATTGCGTGCGTGCATGCATTGGATACATTGCATCGCAGCCAGCTAGCTACAATCCCAGTAGTGGTAATAAAGATAGAGAGGTAGGATAGGAAGAGGAAGAGAGAGAGAGAGAGAGAGAGAGAGAGAGAGAGAGGTAGGAATAGGGGAGGACAGTAACAGAGGTTGGTTGGTTGGTTGGTTGGAATAATAGGAGAGAGAGAGAGAGAGAGAAAAGCAAAGCCAAATTCCAGAGACCCCCGCCTAGATGTAGTAGATTGTTAAAAAAAAGTGAGAAAAAAGAAAACCCCTCATCCCACCCCCATGCATGCGCCGTGGTATGTATCACTCAACCCAGGTTATATATACAGTACATGGTTGAAAGTCGTGCACGGAGAGACAAAACAACAGAAAAAGGATAAAAAAAGATAAAAATATTAAATATGCGCATTAACCGCCCCCCCTTTTTTGCGCCTTTGAGCGTTTTGATGTACGCTCCATTGGTTGATTGGGTTGTATGTATGTAGCTGTAGTGTGGTGCGGAATCAGGAATGAATTGACTCCGTGCCGGCTCTATTGATCGCTGTAAAATGGGAATATGGAAAAAGAGGTCATATGTTGACCGAAGCTTGATTGATGCAATTGGTTTGGGGAGATTGTCGAGAGATTGGAGTAATTTCTTGACATCCCTGTACGGCGGACATCGCCGTAAGGGCAAGGGAAGCTGACCTAGATTCAGCTGGTTGTGTTCGCGTATGCGTGTTTTTCTCCCGCGACCAGGTATGCTGCTCACTTGCGGAAACCCTCAACGCCCAGCGTCGGTGTTTCGACCAGGCGATCGCATGGCACACCCTCGTCGCGTCTTCGGGCGAAGAAACCGTCGCACTCGGACACGATTTGCGCCCATTCTGCAAGAGCGCGACCCGCGTATTTGCTGGCGGCAATATTATCACTCACCACGAGCTTTATGTCAAGCCCGCTGGACTGCTTTTCCGACTGCGTGGTGTTGTCCGTTGGTGATTCATCTTGGTCGTCCGATTCTAGTGTACCTTGAATGTCAGAGCTCGTGGTATCTTCATCGTCCTCGGCTGCTGATACGTATTCTGACGCCGTATCATACTCGTCCCGCCTCATCGACTTCCGAAGCTGCAGATGCAGCTGCGACCCCACAGGAAGACAGGGGGTGAAAAGACGTTTGTTTTTGCTCGGCCATTGGGGCCGATCCATCCATTCCAATGAGAACTTGAACGAATAAGGTTGATGTGCGGTTCTGGGCCGGGAGAGCTCCGCGGATTCCTTCTGGGGTCGCAGAGGACCGTCGAGGCATTTTTCCGCGGCCGCCATGGTTTCCGAAGTAGCGGAATCGGACTCATCAGAGCTGCTGGAAGAAGATGCCTCCCCGCTAGATTTAGAGTTGGACGAGCTACCAAACATGGCTTTCAGAATGCTCCATTTCCGCTTGGGCGGGAGAGGGGCATCGGATGAGTCTGTTTTCAAGGAACTGGTGCTACTACTAGGCGACAGTCCAGAAGTCTTCTCCGGGGGGGCTGGAGGGACGACGCGGTCAAAGGACACGAAAAAGCTCGACGGAGATAGTTGGTTGTCACAGCGAATGATGATGATTCTTCGCCCTGGCGCTGGCGTGCAGGGTGCCGAAGATAGCGGCGCGCTCAGCTCCTCATCGGCCTTAGTCTGGAAAGCAAGATAATAGTCCCAAGTGCGCTGTAGCCGGCTCCAAAGCGTCTCGTATATCGAAGTGTCAAGAGGCGTAGGGTCGTCGCTGAATCTTCCCAGCCTCCAGCACAGAAGACGATGGAAATATGCTCGAACCATAGGACTCCAATGGCTGAAGTAATGGTAGAAGAGGGATTCGTCCAGAATAAATCCCAAGCAGAGATCTGCTTTTCTTTCTTCTGAGCTAGTCCACGTGCCCCAGACGCAGAAGAGGAAGGAGAAGACCCGGACCTCAGTGAGGGAGTTGTGGCTTTGCATCATCTGACGGCAAACTTCAAGCCAGAACTTCCAATCGAACAGGTCGGTTCCAACGGATTGAGAGTACCGCGTGATGATTGGAATGACCTCTTCCACAAAGTCACACAGAAGGAAACAAGCATTGTGATCAAAAAGCGATGTCTTCTCCGCAGCGGCTCTCATGGTGATACAGAAAGATTCAGCATAAAACAACCTTGCGTGATTTGGCTCAAGTGAGGATTCGGATAGGAAATCTCGAAGTAGGATGATCAAGCGGTTTTCGGCCATCAAACGATGGTTGTTCGCAGCTCCTAGCGGAAGCGCCGAGACTGCTGCATCCGCACCTTCAATGAAATCGTCAAAGGTGACCGCAGCCGCCGTGTGGTTGGTTTCCGACATCTGGGGGACGGATTGTTTGTACAGGGTATCTTCCAAAACAACAAGAAGCTGCGAGTGGATCGGCAGCAGGCCTGGAGCTAAGATCCGCTTCGTTTTTTCGAGATCTGGTGGCAGCACATCCGCGTATAAAACATGTATGTACTTGACGAAAACGAAAAAAAGATCCGTATCCCGGCCGCTCCACCGCGAAACCCATGGACTCTGCCACGGAATCTGGGCCGTACTTAGGGGCACGTCGGGCTTCTGACGAAGGTATCGAACCAAACTTGTATGGGCGTGGAAGGCCAGTGTCCGCAAGGCTGCGGGAAAGTTCAAAGCGAGTTCCTGGGTCAATGCGCGTGCGCCACTAATACTCTTGTCAGGGTTGGACTGGGTGAGCACTCGTCGGAAGACGCTAGGAGGCGTATTCCACAGCCGCACGAGAATATCAGCAACACCCGGACAGAAGAAGAATGCGTATGCGCAGGCTTTCCCACAGAACGCTACCAGACTAGCCGGTGCATGTCTCATGGACATCCGTTCAACGACAAAAGACATCTGAGACAATAAATTCTGGGTGAAGATGTTCCGTATGTTATGATGGATAGACTCGAGGAGAAAGTCTGATCCAGAGGAGCCATCCGAGCTCTCCGAGATTGAGGTCGATGCATGTTTAAGGGGCCGTGGAAAGCCGCCATTGGACGACGGCATTGGGAAAGGAATCCTCCATTCAGGCCGAGTCATAATGCCAACGATTGCCTCCAAGTACACCGGCCTATCCGTCCCGGATATGGACTGGTTGTTTTTGCCATTGAGCATCTCCAATAATCCCGTCCACCATTTATTCAGGATGTTTACGCGGCGATCTAGGTCCTCCGGCCTCAAATCCCTCCAGGACTGATGTGAATGGCTGCGGCTCAAAAATGGCAAAAGTGACGAGCGAATGACATTGGCTTTCAGGGCACTGGATTTGGACTGAAACCTGATTGAGAGTTAGTCAGATATAGCATGCTTCCCTCGATTTCATTTCAAACTCACTTCTGAAAGTCAGCTTCCAAGCCCCGAAAGACGCCCCAGAGTTCGTCCTTCTTCCGCGGAAGGTCCATGCCGCCAGGTATGTTTGCGGGCGTCGGCGGTTTGGGTACCGGGGGGAGGACTGGCGTGGATACATTCAGCGATGCGGCGAGCTTTTCCAGAGAATTCTTCGCCACTAATGATTGGGGTGACGAATTACTACCTGGGCTATCTGCTCGACTCTGGGTCACTACCGCGACCATCGGGCGCCGTGGCCGTTTGTTCAGTATAGTTCGCTTGCGGGCGGGAGGAGCCGGATCGGTTTCTGTCTCTGGATCTGCTTGACCACTGGTCTTGGATGGCGATGCCGGGGGAGTTAGGGACGACTGGTCCTCTGTACGTAAGGAACGAAGCCGGGAGCCTTTCCCGGAAGGAGGGGAGCTCGATGTCCAGGGTTTGCGAGCCAAACTGACTAGGCGGCCGGACATCGAACGGGCCTTGGAGGGACGAGCAACGGGCGATGGCGCCCTTGTTGTTTCCGGGACACTAGTCGGCGGCGCTGTGGGCTCGGAGGGGGCTGTGTCGGACAAATCTTCGGTGGACACGGTGAAACGAGAGACCGCAATGGTCGGCTTGTTTTTGGAGCGCAGGGAGGTCCGTCGCAAGATATCCTTTCCCGCAGCGACATCCTCCTTTGACGGCGACTCGGCCTGGACGGGGTGTGTCAGATCCGAGAAGGTCCTGCGGAGGCCAGGACGGCCTGCCTCGGCTTCCGACAGGTCGGGAAGGTGGTTGTAGCTAGCGGCGTGGGAGAGATGGGCGTGTTCGTCATCGTGGTGAGGATATGAAAGGTCGGGGGAGGAAGAAGACATGGTCAAGGATAGCCAGGTCCGACTATAGAACCACGCAGAGGAAGAGCCCTGGAGAGGTGTACATCTCCCTCAGTCGCGGACGACTGCAGAGTATACTATCGCTCAAAGCTCAAACGGGGCGTTGGGGAGACCAGCTCCTCCATGCACGACAAATCCACGCCGAGAACGATTAAATCATATGCAGGCGAGCTTCTTCCAGTAGCATTGAACCGCAAGGACACCGATGCGGAGAGATAGGAGGGCCCGGAGGCAGGGAGGCTTGGGGGGGGGGGGGGGGGGGGGATGGCGGTGCAGGCCGGCGGAGGACAGTCGAGCGACCACGTCAAGCGGATGCGGCAGTTGGCGACAACAACGCTCGGACGGACACCGTCTC
>KZ825997.1:0-17323 GCA_003184645.1 Aspergillus ellipticus CBS 707.79
AGGGGGGGTTGGTTGGAGGGGGGATTGGGGGGGTGGATTTGGGGTGGGGGGGTAATTGCTGGGGTTATTATGTAGGGAGACGTACTGTTTCTCAAATTGTAGGTAGATTCGGAGATGAGAGATGAAGGAGTGGTGGTGAGGTTGTGGAAGAGGGAGGGATTGAATTTCTAAGTGGGGAACCGGCATCGACGTCATGAGAGCGCCGGCCGTGTTGATTACTTACTATTTATCGCTGCGCCGCGACAGGCTGTCTGCCGCATCCATCCATCCATCTGCTACTACTCTCCAACACACACACTGCTCTATCATAACGGAAAGTAGTACTCAGCTGACGTCTACGCTATATACCATCCTCATGGGGCAGAACACACACTCTTCTGCACATACGGCGGGTTACTCGTCGCCGACCCCCAATCAACACTCCCCAAAGCCTTTCCAGCTGCGGTCGAATTGTCCGAGCGGATCTGTTTCCCGTTAATATATTTCGTGTCAGACAGAAGTACATCACTCACATAGTGCTGCTTCTCCACGAAATGCCACCAGTTCTGGCTCCGGAAAGCAGTGTCCAGCGACTGACTGAGCGGATCGACCCACGCGGTGTTGCGCGTGTCGAAGTGCGCGTGCTTCGACCAGGAGACGTACACCTTGGGGTGGTCGTTATTCTTGACTCCGTCGGGCGTTTTGGCATTCCCGGCTTGTATCTCCGCTGTGGTCAGCGTGTTGTGGATGCTGCCCCAGGCGAGATTGTGGTAGCCGCTGTGGGATGAGAGGAGGGCGCGCGAGGGGCCCCATGTGTGGTTTGCGGCGCGCGAGTGGATGATGATCACTCGTTCCCAGTCGCTGGGTGGACTTGTTAGATGGTTTTTTTTTTGCTGACTTTGCTTTATAGAGAGGGAGGGAGGGAGGGAGGGTACAAGTCATGCCCGGTGTTGATCAGATCCAGCACCTCGGCGCCATCTTTCTCATAGAAGAGGTTATACACGACCCGCACTTCGGTCTCGTTGCACCGCTCGAAGGTGTAGTAGATGGGGAATGCGGGCCCGGGGTTCCCGCGGTCCACGCCTGGCTTGCGGCATTTGCAGCCCACGTCGGGATACTCGCACTGCGGTGCCGCGGGGGTCTTGTGCGCCGTGTCATACGTGTCTGGTGTTGGTGGGGATCCGCCAAAGGCCCAGGTTGGGTAGCAGGGGGGATGGTCGAGGGCTTGTCCGAAGAACCAGAGGGGGGCGTAGCGGTCTGCGAGCTCGACGGCGCCTTGGTCGAGGAAGGCGTTCATCTCACTGTCGGAGATCCGTGTCACGGCTGTGGTTGCCGGCGTGGCCAGCAGGGCCAGCAGGGTGTATTTGCTTTTCGGCCACATTGTGTGTAGTGTTTCATGGTGGATGGGGTTTATTGCGAAGCTGAGATGAGCCTTACGGCCTTTTATAGTTGGTAATGAAGACATGGCCTGGGTAGGGCTGACTGGCCCATACCCTGTATTCCAGGGTCTCAGGAGGGAATCCGAGGGTGATGATTCGGCACATTGCCACGGGGTGGCCGAGGTGACATTGCGTTGGCCTGGATGATCGGGACGCGGAATGTCAGCTGCTAATATGCCGGGTGTAGCTTATCCCGTGGCTGCAGTAGCGGATGACACTCGGCTTGTTCGAGCTCACATGCTCGATAGGGCTGATGGTTCTGGGGAACAGTGACAGTATTAGGCTGAAAGGAGATCTCCCGCCAGATCTGATGCAGGGCAGTGGGGAATCACGCTTCTTTGTATACGGTCTAATCACGTTTGGTCTCCAGACGGAATGGCCCAATTCCGAGTATAGCCAAGTCATACTCAACCACGCTATCATTCAGATAGGTCTGATAGTATACCCGCAACCACGCGGACACCGCAGACGACTCCTCTAGTCAGTCTTCCTCTTCCCTCCGCCCTCATCCAGCAGATCACTCTGCCCATCCAGTCCCGCCCACTTCGGTTTCCCATCCGGGACATCCACGACTCGCTGGCCGTAGAAGATATGACAACTATACAAGTCAACACCACCTTTCATAACAACCGAAGGGATGCACTCACTCCACCTCAAACGCCTCCCTCCGCTTCTTTCTACCCTCATCCCGCTCCACACTCTCCACCCCCAGCGGGAAAAGCAAGCACACACATTCCGTCCCTCATCCATAATCGGGGTCTGACACACCTTGCAATACACCTTTGTAGGCCACTTATGCCCCGTGGTATCACAAGAGGACGAGTAAAAGGTCAGCCCCGACAGTGGCAGAACCTGGCCTGGAGGGGCTGGTCCCGGCTTCAATTGAACTGGTAGGTCACCTGCCCGCACTGGCATCTCCCGCGCCATCTGGCTGGGCCGAGCTCGGCTGGGGAGCGCTTGCTGTACGGGGGCTGGGGCTGGGGTTGGGGGAGCCTGGTGGTTTGGGCAACGTGGTTCTATTTATTGCTGCGGTGGTATGTGGTATGGGTGAGGTCAATGGTGAGGCCAGGACGATGTGAGGTGGATGGTTGGCTTCGATCGGAGGGAGGATAAGCTTAATTTGGATCTGGGGTCGAGGGAATAATGCCGACACGCCATCTCTCGGCCGGAGTTATCTCCACTCGGTCTTGTTTGGCTCCAACGGTCGACTGCTCGCTCTACTGCTGACGGGGTCTATACATCAGCACTGTCTCGGCCTGGCTGCATGCCGGTTTGTCTCCCATTGTTCATCGACAATCTTCATACTCCATCCGGAGTACTCCGTCAGAAATAGCCGGCTGCTCCGGCCCAACCACCGCGCCGAGCTCGCGCTGAAACACCCGCCCGCCCCTATCCAGCCCGTCATCTCGCTTGTGATGGGCCTGCGACGCGCTGGAATGGGGATGAACTGCGGGTGCATGCAGCGGCTTCACATCTCACGGCGTCCCCCACACCAATCACCGCCGCCCACCGGTCGCTTAACCTGACGCCCTCACGATTCCGCTGCACTCGCTGCACTCGCTCCTCTATTTATCGCTCGACCCGCCCGCCCCCTCCATGCCTCCCTCCCTCTCAGCACCATGGGTTTACTGAGCCGGCTTCGCAGGCGCTCCAAGAGCCACGGCGGGACGGGCAATAATGCCGCCGCTGCTGCTGCTGCCGCCGCTGGTGCTGGTGCTGGTGCTGGTGCTGGTGCTGGCAATGCCACCGCCAGCGCTGCCACCTACGACCACCTCCACCACCACGCCCGCGGCGACACCGACCACCCCTTCGCCGGCCCCGACTACTCCAAGCGCCTCCCCCGTCCCCTCCTCGCCCGCATCTTCGCCTTCGTCTGCCCGCACACCGTCGACGACAGCTATGATACCTCCGAGCAGTCCATGACCGAGGATGGCTGCATGCTCTGTGACATGCGCGACCTGGCCCATTGCGCCGTCGTGTGCAAGCGCTGGTATTTCGAGGCCCGATCGCTGCTGTGCGTCCTCCGCCCCATCCCTCGCGTGTGTCGGTGACTGTGTCGGTGTCGGTAACTCCCAGCTGATTATCGTGTCTGTAGATATTCCCACGTCCGCATCGACGCCGTCCACTACTGCGAGCTCGAGGTCGAATTGTCCGCCAAACGCAAACGCCGCTCCGTCTTCGACCGCAATGGCGAGGCCATCGACGCGCCCCAGGTGCGCCTGAGACTCTTCATGCAGACGGTGCGCGACTCCCGGGATCTCGGAGCCAAGGTGCTCTCCCTGCGGATGCCATACATGACCCGCGAGGCCAGCAAGGCGGAAATCGCACGCACCATCTCCGTCACCCCCTTCCTCCGCTACGTCGACCTGCCGGCAGGCATCTACAGCGACGACGCGTCGTGTCTGGCCCTGAAACAGGAGCTGATCGCCCGCTGCCCCGATCTGCGGCGGATGGCTTACCGACACGGCGCCGAGGCCAGCTTCTCGCAGCTCCCCGAGGCCCACCTGTGGGTGAACCTGGAAGTCCTGGAGCTGTCGCGCCTGCAAATCGAGCCGCGGATTCTCCGACAGGGCCTGGCCTCGTTTCCTGACCTCCGCGACCTGACTCTCGACGATCTCCCGTGGCTCGACGACTCCGCGTTCGAGCCTTCCGACTACTCGGAATCCCTGCCCCCCTTCCCGCCCGTCCAGCGGCTCACCCTTCGCGATACCCCCAACGTCACGGCAAGCGGGCTTGCCGGCTTCTTCGCCCTCCCCCAAAACCGCAAAACCCTCCAATACCTGACCCTGGCCGCCACCGGCGTGCTCCCGGCCACCCTGTCCCAGGTCCTGGCCGCCGCCCCGCAGCTGCACGGCCTGCTGGTCATCCAGGAAGTGACGCGCTCCCTCCCTGCCGACCGCGTGCCGCCGCTGTCCTCCCGCTCCCTCCAACTGTTGCACTACGAGATCACCTCCCCGGCCGGCGCCGCCGGTCTGCCCCCGGTCGCCGCCTCCCACTACACCTACCTGATCTCGTCCCTCATGTCCAACAACCTGCCGGCCCTGCGCGACCTGTACGTCCGCGACTCCGGCTTCCCCGAGACGTTGTTACTGGCGCCCCCGCCCCGCCTCTTCGGCGGCGGCGACGGCGCCGCGCAGTTCTTCAGCGGGGGCATCTCGCAGCCCCTGAACGTCTACAGCAAGGGCCTGGACGAGCTGGAATGGAACTTCACGCCGTACGAGCCGCCATCGACGCGCGGCCGCCGCGACAGCACCACCCGGCCCGTGAGCTTCCACGACGCGCAGCTCAGCCGCACCTGGGGCGGCGAGGCGCGCAAGAGCGTGCTGGTGGGCAACGGGTTCGGTGGGTTCCTGGCGGTGCCGGTGGACGACGGCCGGCCCAAGAGCAGCGGCGGCTTGCGACGCGATAGCAGACAGGATCTCTGGCGGTGATTTTACTTTCTTTCTTTTTTTTTTTTTGCTCTCTTTCTTTTCCGGTTAATGATAATGTCGCAATGACCATCTCCCGGTATCGGGCTTGTTCATAATGCCTTCAATACATAGGTTGTGTCTTCTCCCACCACATCCTAGAACCTCAGTAATCACTCCCCTCCTTCATAAACACTCCACCCCCTAAAGGGAAGCCAACCTAACAACTATCCCCCACAACAAGAACCCCCGCATCATGTGCCCCAAGTTTAAGACTATACTTATCCCTGACACACCCCAAATCATTCCCCGACCAGCCATCCACCACCTTAAACCCCTTCTTCCCTGCAGTATACAGCTCCTTCAACTCCGGCACCTCCTTCCAGAACGCCGTGCGCGTCTGCGTCGTCTCCTCCGTGTTCACCATCACGATCAGCGTGCCGCCTAGTGCGGGCGACGGCCCGGACCAGTACTCAGCTGGGTGGGCCGGGTCGAACGTCCAGTCGGCGTTGTAGCCCCATTTGTAGGGGTAGGCGGGACGCCCGACGGCGGGGTCTTGGTGGAAGGTGAGGAGCGGTTTGTTGGATAGGATGGTTAGGTGGGTGGGGTCGATTGTGTCGAGCTAATATTTCCCGAATGTATCAGGTTAGCGTATATAATCAACACCCTTGATATGGAAGAAAGAGGGGGGGGGGGGGGGGGGGGTTGAAGATGTGGAAGATATATATACTACTACTATCATGATATTATAGCAAAGTATGGAATGGATGAGGGTCGGTGGGTGGGAGAGGGGGATGGGGAAAGAAGGAAAGGGTAAGGGAGAAGGGTAGGGAACATACCGGTGTCCCAATAATCAACGGCGACTTCATAGCCGCCCACAGGGCGAAATGCGCGCGGTTCTCGGCGACAGTCAGATTGCCGTTGCCGACTTCTAGCATGTCTGGGTCCGGGTAGCCGTAGTAGTTGGCGTAGTTCATCAGGAAGCTGTTCTCGTTGGCGATTTCGGCGATGCGCGACCATTTGGCTTTTTTTTTTTTTTTTTTTTTGGTTAGCGGGCATTCTTTTAGTTTGTATTTTGGGGTTTGCGGGTTGAGTGCTGAGTGTTGAGCGTTTGTGTGTGTGTGTGACACGATGCTTGGGAATAAAGGAAAGGAAAGAGATCCGTACGTGTGATATCCCCCGACATCCGCCACGAATTGCCCGTCTCATTCCCCCAGTCGTTCACGTCGGCCTGGCCCCAGTCACACAGCGAGTACAGAATCGTGCGGTTCACGGACAACAGGGCGTTGCGCATGCGCATGTAGCGCTTCGCGGTGGTCGAGGTCGCCCAGTTGTAGCCGGCCGGGGCGGCGTCGGTCAGGTTCACGCAGGTGCCGTTGGGGAAGAAGCTGCCGTCGGTGCTGTCGGGGACGCAGTACGTGTAGGTGTCGGTTAGGTTGTCGGGGACACCACAGTTGTCGTATTTGAGGTCTGGGGGTTGGGTTAGTATGGACTGAGGTTATGGGAAAGGGGAGGGGGGAGTACAGTCCACGCCCCATTCGGCGAAGGATTGCGCGTCGATGGTCTCGTAGCCTAGACTGGCCGGGTAGCCGGCGCAGGTGGTGGTGCCGGCGCCTTTTAGATAGGGTTAGTTTGGGGTGGTGGTGAGTATATGGTGGAGGGGGGAAGAGGGCGTACTGCTGTAGATGCCGAGCTTCAGCCCCAGGGCGTGTATCTCGTCGGCCACGCCGGAGATGCCATTGGGGAATTTGTCCGGGTCCGGGATGATGCGCTTGGTCGTGGGGTCGCGGCCGGATTTGACGGACCAGCAGTCGTCGACTGGTGTGGTTAGTTAGGAGGTGCATGACAGATGTGGGGGGTAAGGGATGGAAGGGGGAGGGGTACTGTTGATGTATTCATATCCCAGACTCTTCAACCCCAGATTGACGACCTCGTTGGCGGCCGTCAGGATCTTGTCCGCGTCGATCTCGCAGTTGTACGCATTCCAGCTGTTCCAGCCCAGGGCGGGGGCGCGACCCTATGTCAATTAGCTGATGACATTCAAAGGAAAAAGATGGCATACATACCACGTCGTCAGGTCGAAGCAGAGCATTCGCCCCAGACACGAGGAAGACGGAAGGGAGGAGCCACCACATCTTGCTGTCTCAGATCAGGACTGGAGAGGCAAGCAGCAGGTGGTGTCGGTGAGGGCGACGATCCTGAGTTGACTTATATGGATCGCGTCGTGCGGGGAACGGCCAGAACCCTGCATGCACGGAAGGATCTGCAGGTTACTACTCACTGTCTTCAATGGAGGAAGCCGGTTCGGCGCACCGGCGCGAAGTATCGAATTAGCCTATTTGGCGCATGTAACATCGGCCAACGGTGTCGTGTTACGCGATCCCTTGGTCCAGGCAGGGATTGTTCCTGGTGGCTGGCGGTCCGTGGTGGAAGGGGTTAGGCATTCTTGCATGTGATGGTGCTGGTGCTACATATATAGACCGGAGTTGTCCGCTCAACAGTCCTTCCTGCAGTGGTCTGTTGCTCAGACAGTTAGTCATTGGGATAGGGATGATGACTGTTTATGCCTGGGTGTACTACTGGATACGGGGTCTGTCTGACCTGCCTTCAATAATGCGGAAAGATATTCGGAAGAAAACTGCTGCCTGTACAGTCGGACAGACAGCAGCAACAGATTCCTCGGACAGATTCCGTCTGGATAGTCGATGGGTGCTGTGTTCGGTGTTGAGCCGACAATTGACCGTAAGCACGCAGGTCCAGGGCCGCCAACCCTCGATCCGGCAAGATTGCCAGCTTCAGCCGAGCACCAGCCATCATAGGATGGCGGCCCTGATCGATAGTTCGCCGGCCGGGCGAATGAGGGGCCGCGGGGAGATGACCGACAGCAAATGCGCCAATCGGCTGTGGGTGGCATGCCAGACGCTAGGAATGGTTGCTGGGCCGAGGTAGGCTAGTAGAGCCCTAATGCTGCAGCTGTTGTCGTCAGTGGCAAGTCTTCTACGGAGTACCTAGGTAGAGCCTTTTCCTTTCATCGTGGTATAGACTCCAATTGATTGCAGCCCCAATCCAATAAATCCATATTTATAGATGGCACCAGCAGTGCATCAGAATCCTCGGTCATGCACAGCCGTTTTGGTCCTACAGGAAACGACACCTCACTTTTCACAGCCATGTACATATGTATAGTTTTTTGTATTGATTTTAGCATTTTCTCACATAGCTAAGGCACCTGCTAGCTTATATGCACAACCTAAGGTGTTGAAGGAATAAAATATAATCCATATATACCTCAAGCGAACTATAATTTTACCTTATTAAACCCACCCCTTATTTCTTATAATAAAGAGACACTTTTCTTTCTATCCACTCACTCCCCCCCCCTTCCTTAAGCTCCCCAAAATCCACTACTTAATTAACCCCTCTAACCCTCCTCACCCTCAGCCCCCTCTCCCCCACCTCATCCATCACCCTCAATATCTCTCCCAACCCCCGGGGCTTAGTTACCTCATAGATATAATCGCCAAGCATATCCCCCCAGATAAAGTGTTTTCCGGAGGAAAATAAAAACCCCGTCTCCCCGCAGGGAGGTGCCGTCACTAGGAGGATCTGCGGATTGTCGAGCCCGTGGGCCTCGGCGAGATCTGAGCCGACGGAGTCTGGTTTGAAGAAGTCGTCGATGAAGAAGGGGTCGTTGGTCCAGCCTTGCGGGATGAGGGGGAGGGGGAGGGGGGACTGGGATGTTATTAGTGTATTTTTGGGGGGAGGTACGGGGTTTGTCATGGTGGGTTGGTGTGTTGTGGTGAGATAGAAGTGAAGAGGAGATGAGGTTGAATTGAGAAAGTGGCTTCAAGATTGGAAGTGAGGTCAGAGGAAGGTGAGAGATGGCATATAGACGGACATGGCGTCCGGTCAATGTCAATATAATTACCTCATCCAACAGTCCTCCTCCCAATTAGGCATGTTAGTCTGAATTGCTACCAAGCCTTGATATACACCTCGTTCAAGTAGTTCAATTGAGACAGTCTGCTATAACCTTTTATCAAAGCTGAATCATGTCTGCCTATTATAACAACATCTCCCTGGCATGGTGCAAAATATAAGCATACGAATTTTACTTTTCGAGCATGAAATTTTCCTATGACCTTGTCATATATGTAAAAAAGAGTAAATCCGCTTCTGGAATGCAAAGTAAAGCTGGCTTCTACATAGACAGTCGTTGCTATCACTGTTCTTACCTCTCCCGAGTGGAATACTCGACGATGTACAAATCAGGCTCGTTCCGAAAATAAGCCGTAGCACCAATGGAAATACGGTCATTTTCGATATACAGCTTTTGATCTGGACCAATAAAAACACTGATCACACCAAAGCCGTCGCGTCGAGTCCAGAGCGGAAAGACCGCCGTCGAGGCTTCCTTGCCAGGGACTGCTGCAGACAGCGTCTTTCGCGTTGCGGATGATGTAAATGTCTTTTGCCGGATAGATAGTTAGCATTTATCGTTTTATAGTATTGAATGATTGAAACAGCTCTTACCGTGGTGGAGAGATCTAAACCAGCGCCTGCGGTGGAAATATTGAGGCTGGTGCCGCTCCACATGCGGGATGGACGATGCTGTGAGACGACGACGGTGATGTCTTCGGTGTGCTGATTGACTACCCATACGCAAGGCGGAATTGAACGGATAGTCCGAAGCGCCTGACCAAAGATACCCTGGTGAGTTTTCTGTCAACACTCAATCCCTCTAGCATTGGCTGAAGCGGCGTAGGCTACTCACTCTTGACTTCGATAGCAGGTGTGGAGGTAGGCCTGGGAACTCCCGAGCTTCGGTGAGCATAGAGATGCCAGGAGGCTTTGAATCACCGATAAACGTTTGATTACGATCATAAATCGCATTGGGGTCCTCGTGCGCAGACAAAGTCAGCGGAAAGTGGACAATGTCGTATGCGATATGGCCCGATTCATCGTCTTCCATAAGCTCTCTCCGCTCCCCTCGACAGAGACTATACACCATGCGTTCGGATTTTGAAGCGGTATTGCGTTGACTAGAAATCTGGCCGTCAGTTATTGGCCGCAAGTCCACCGGAGCCGAGGTGGGGAAGAAAAGAAGGTGCTCGTCGATAGGACGCGTTCGATGCACGTCGGCCGGCCAGGAGACCCGGAGGCCCTCCAGGACACCAAATCGCGTCTTCCGAATCCAGTGGGAGCGTCCACAGGGAAGTTCAATACCTAACGGACTCGACCGTGAGATTAAAGATACTTTTCCTTGCACATTGATGTAAAGTACGTTCACGTATGTCGTTGTTGTACCGTCGTTTTGAAGAGCGATATATAGTATACTCTACCCTTCATCCAGATGATCGCATCCTGCTCCGATAAACACGGTTGTTGATTGATGGTTTTCTACGAGCCCAACATTGATGTCAACGTGATGAGATAGCAGATCATTAGTATTATCATTGCGCAGACCCAGGAGATGCTGAGCACGAGCTAAACGTTCGACATCTGCCACAACTCCCTGGTATGCATTGTCCATCTGCATTGGGTTTTCCACATTGAGATAACGAGTTGTGAGTCATATTCTATTTTGAGATTGTATGCCGATAAACCTTTCATCGCGGTATATCAAAGCTAAAGGAACAACTTGTTCGCCTTGGTCCGCAAAACGGATAAAGCGAGATTGTCGGACTTTATCACCTAGTGAGCTAAGAATGTCCGGGGATGCTGAAACAGGCCACCTGTAATGAGCACTCTGCTGTAGAAAGGCTAGTGCCCCCTCGTCTGGGATTTTTTTGGTCGTCGACGAAGGGATGTAGTCAAGTTGAACCAGAGATTGGAATGCTTGGACGGCGGTAACCTGGCACACGGCTATCTGCTCCATCTCGGAGAACTGCTCAGTATTGAGCCAGGTCACATTGTAAATATCCCCTTCTGACACATGGGCAGTTCGACCGGCCTGAAGCACGGGTAGCCCATCCTGAAACTAGAGATGGATGGCTTCCGAGTTTGTCAGGCGGAGCGAAAAATGGATTCGAGCATACGGGCCTTCAGCCTGGGGATGTTGGGCGGGGAACTGGGCCTGGACCAATTCCTGAACTCTGAGCATGCTTGTCCGCCAGGAAAGCTGCTGGTTGTGGGCCTCATCTAGAACTTGTGCTAGCGCCGATGTGAAAGATCCCATCCACGTTCCATTCCCGCTCTGAACCTCCCAGGCTGTTTCTGATGGAGCAGCTGCGGCTATGCGAACAGCATGCGGGTTATCCTCCCTGCATCTATCATACTCTGGCCGGGTTTTTTGCTAAAGCCGACGACGTATACCAATCAACAAATCCGGTGACATCTTCATAGCGCACCACTGGGATTTGTTTTGGTCTTGCCATCCCCCCATGACCCGGTGCTCGGACCATTCGCCCTGAGTAGCAGCAGTCGAGGATGATAGTGACGTTCCGGGTTCGGTTGGTTGTTAAAACAGCCCGAAGAAGGTTGGAGAGTTCCATGTCTAAGATTCCGTTGAAGCCGGCTGGGCTGGTATTGTGGAAGTCCACTGGTTACGAGAAACTGATAACGCCAATCCTTGTGGCTGTTAATTCCCGCCGCAGACTCAACGATGCCACCATGACCAGAGTAATAAATGACAACCGAATCGTCCGGCAAGATCGATGAAAGTCGATGTTCCCATGCAACCAAGATGGCCTGGCGTGTTGCTTTTGAGCCCCTCGCATTTGGTTCACTTGAAAGCCATATTTTTCTAGCACAGATTGCATGAGATGGGTGTCATTCAAGGTACCCTGGAGGTTCCACGGACGGGCAAGGAGGAGCGCTCTTCTTGTCATCGTTACCGCCTGGGAAAGAACGACCCACGCTCTGACTAGGCATATTCAACAAAGATGTGAAAAAAAAGTCTGGAGCCGCGGAATCAACGATGCGGGATTTTGCAGCGGAAACTAAGTAAGTACTAGTAGTATAGACCCCAATCGCGCCGTGGCGGAGGCCGTGCGGGATGCTTCCTTGCGCATCAGACGGCAGTACGCCCATGACCCTCTGTCTTGGGCGCTGTATACTCATGTCGGGGCTTGATTATACTTGTCGAGCTGTATTGTAAATATTGTACCTGATGGGGGTGAGTGTATAGATCTCTTTTTTTGTCCCGTGGTTAGATTTGATACTGCTACTCCGTACAGCCACACCCGACGTGCTGACCCCACACCGTGCAGGCTAGTTACCGGCACAGCGGCTGCCGCCAACCCAACGCTCTCCTCTCCTTGGATAGGACTAGCGTCTTGGTCGGTAGGCCTGTAAAAATAGGATCTGCCCCCACTGACAGCCGCATTAGGCAGGCGGGAAGGGGGAAATAGTGTGGGGTTAGCGAACCAGGACGTGGCTGTAGCAGCTCCCTACCGATCATACGTTAAGCCAGTCTATTAGACATAATTTTCGCGTAGTACTGATCTTCCCTGGCCGTTCAATCAACCTCTCGGATGTGATAGAATCATGGAGATTAAGAGGAGGGTATAAATTACTACTCTCAGAGAATCATAGTATAATACATGACCGTGCGGCACGGGGTCGTGCCCGATCCCCAAGGGAAGAATATGTGCCTCGACATCGACCCCAAACTGCGTCTGCGTCTGCCTCTGCAGCTATATGGACGGACGATGGAATGGCAGCGCATCAGTCCACTCCACTCCACTCCACTTCAGTGGATGTCCATTTCCATGTCCATCCATGTCCATGTCCATGCTGAACTTCATCGCGCGCCACTGCATCATCAGTAGCCGCTACGCCGGACGTGTTCCTGGCTGCGATCCGTCCAGGAGTATACGTATACTGGAACCACCCACATCATCAACATGATCACGCCTCTGGCAAACCCTTGCTCGGGTCCTGCTTCTGACCCTTCCAGCCGATATACGGCCAGCCTTTCGGGAGCGACGAGAACGGCGGGAGCACGTAGCGACCAGCGCAGTCTCCCTCCCTCGGACAATCCAGATCACACAGGCCGAAGACCTTGCAGTAGCATTCCTCCGCCGAGGGACAATATACGGGGCCCTTGCCGAAAATCACTGTCTTCCGTTAGCGCGGATCCCATTCACCATCGAGTTAGTCCACCTACTATGCCACGAGTACTCCATAATCCGCCCACTCAAGTCATCCGGCAGCGTGGTCTCGGCCAACCACTTCCGGAACCGCTCGTAGTCGCTCTTGGGCCGCTGGCGGATCTTCCACCCGGTGACGGCGATCTGGGCGCAGCACGACACGCCGACTTCCTCGGGGACCTCGGCGCCGGGGAACAGCTCCATGAAGCCGGTCTTGAAGTATTCGCCGGCGTGGACGTCGTTGCGGTGCGAGTCGGTCAGCGGGTGGATCTCCGCGGGACAGCCGAGCACCCACGCGCAGCGCAGGTTCACGTACCCCTGTTTCTGGAGGTAGGGGATCTGGAAGTTGCGGAGGATGGGCACGCCGTCGTAGTAGGGGTCGTCGTTGTGCCATTGGTAGCGTTTGGAGTGGATGAAGAGGATGGAGTCGGGGAGGTTGTAGTAGTTGTCGATTATATACCTAATTTTTTTTTTTTTAATTTGGGGATCAGTTGTCTGTCGGACTCAAGAAGTGTGCAAGATGAAGATGCAGGCACTCACGTCAGATACACCATCGACTCCCTCCCCTTATTCAACTTCACCGTCAGCGGCGCGGTCTTGTCGTCGGCCACATACACGCTCTTGTGCCAGTCCGGGAAATACTCGTACAGCCACGACACGTCGTCGCCCTTCATGCTGGCCACGACCAGCTCCTTGCTGAGGGTGGTGGGCTGGCGCGCCGCGGACGCCGACGGCGACGCCCGCCCCGACCGCGAGTCCCGGTGCGGGCCTCCCTGCACGGCAGCGGAGGACTCGGCACGCTTGGGGTCGGAGCTGCCGGCGAAAAACAGAAAGTATAGGCCGTAGATGATGAGGATGGTGCAGAGGATGGCTTTTTCTTGGTTGCGCCGGCGCGGGCTCTGGACTCCGCTGCGGAAGAATAACATGGCGGGCGGGCGGCGGGAGGCTCAATGCGGAGGGAGAGGAGTCGTAAGCATATGCTGGGAAGGAGAAAGGGGACGCCACGGGTCAATTGAGTGTCAAATCAGGCCGACGGGGCAGCGACCATGGCTGCACGGAGGCGATCGCTGACGGGGGAGGTCCGGTCGGTGAGGTGAGGTGAGGGGAGGTGAGGGTGGCAGCGTTTCGAGTGCCGTGGGGGAGGCGCCCCTATTGGCAGGAGGGAAAGGGCGCGGTGAGTGGAGGGGGAGAGGTCTGGCCAGGGATGCGACACTGGCGGTGGGAGGAGGAGGAGGAGGAGGGAGGAGGAGGGAGGAGGAGAGAGGGAGGGAGAAGTGGAGGGGGAAGTGGAAGTGGAAGTAACACCAGTAAGTAACACCACACGTGGTTGCGGTGGTGGTGGTGGTGGTGGTGGTGGTGGTTGGGCGCGCACCCGCTACGTAATGGATTTCTTCTTCATCTCACCTCACATCCCATCTCATTCCTATATACACTGCCACACCCGCCAGTTTCTCAATTATATACAGAGTATACCCTACAGACACGTCGCAATGCTGAAAAAGTACCACAGATGCGCCAGGATGCTCTCCGTCGCCTCGCCCGCATTGCCCGCCGTCGAGTTGATCCCCTCGATGATCTCAATGTCCGCCGCCGTCACCGAGTCGCCCGTGCCGCTGGTGATCCAGTACTCCGGGCTGGGCTGGCTGTACCCGAACAGCATCGGGGGCAGCCGCGGCACGATGTCGTTGAGGTGTGTGACCCGGAAGTTCTCCCCGGAGCCCTGCGACGTGATATACTCGGCCAGCTCATAGTTGCCCACCCGCGGGCATCCGTACGTGTACTGCGGCCGTCAGCTGTGCCTGTGCCTCCTGACTCCAGCCAACTTACCAGCTCCACGGTGTACCCTGCATTCCGCAGCACCGTCGCCCCCAGAGTCGCCAGGGCACCCCCGAGACTGTGCCCCGTGAAGTAGAGGGTGTGCCCGGAATAGGTGGTCATGGCCGACTCGATCTCGCTGGTCAGACTGGCCGCAACACTCCCCCACGCCTTCCAGAAGCCCTCGTGCACCTTGCACCCGCTGCAGACATCGTCGATGTCTTCCAGGACGAAGGTCAGATCGGCCACCCAGTTCTCCAGCGTGCGGCTGCCCCGGAAGGCGACCACCAGGTGCTCGTTGGTCTTGTCGACCGCCAAGAAGCCGGCCGTGTCCCCGTAGTCATTGGTACTGCAGGGTCCATCCATCAGTCACATCCACCACGCAACAAAGACCAGACCTACTCATCGAACTCGACGAGAATCTCCGTGCTGGCCGCCTCGACCGACGGACAGGCGTCGAGCAGGCACGTCACGCTGACATCGTCCTTCTCGAGGTTACTCGAGCAGTACGCGGCGGCGGACCACTGCGCGAACAGGTCCAGCTGGGTCAGGGTCGTGGCGGAGACGTCTATCGGGTCAGCACCATCTATACAGATGTGTATACACACTCACCCCGAATATCCAACGGCACGGCCGCCCCCAAGGCAGCAACCGCCGCGACCAGCACACTGAAACGACCAGAGAACATTCTGTGGGATATAGCCAGGAATCCTCACTCACTCACACCCCCAATCTCATCCACACAAACCCCTTTATATACCCATCCCCATCCCCGACACCACCGGAGCGGGGTAGTCAGTCCGTCTGCCCGCATTCCCACGGTGCCAGATGAAGCCAGCACGGGCATGGTTGGTTGTGCGGCCGTCCGGCGGCCCCAACATGCCATGGGCAGGGCATGTCTCTGATCCTTCCCATCCCTTGATCAGGTCTGGTGCCCGCCTCGGCCCCGTGTAGACAGTGCGAATCGTCAGGCCGGACGGGACCCGACTCCCGGTGGGGACGAACTCCCGCCTAACGGGAAAGTCTATTAAAGTAGTTTGACGGTGGGCGAGGGCTGAGGGGGGGATGCGGTGTTGGCGATCTACTGGCGGAGAAACGGGCTGCGGGCGCGTCGATGGGCAGGGGGTGGGGTGGTTCACCGAGGTAATGCTATACTTGAGTGTATTCTTCACATGCTTGACAGCATGGACAGAGGAGAGGAGACGAGAGAGGGGAATTGGGCCTGGGGACTGGTTGATGGGGAGGGTGGTGAGTGCCGATCCGGCTGCGCAGCGCTTAGAGGGTACATGCGGGATGTAGAGGGTGTATGGTGTCTGCCTACGACGTATACAACGGGCCCGGACATATCATCATATCTGGGGCGGACAGCTAAGTAGCTTAGTACGGCGTACATCCCAAGTTAGCACATAGTAATTAATTCATAGTAAGTGAAAGAAGTGAAGAAATGAAGAAATGAAGAAATCCCCTGAATCCCGGCCCCAATCCCGAATCCTCTCGCCAGAAATATCCACACGGCACAACAACCCCCATAGTAGCCTGACTTCCGTTGGTACTAACCACCTTCCTCTCCTTACTACTACTAACTACTAACTACGATGAACCAACTACGGAGTACTCCGTACTTAGTAAGGTAGGTATCCATCCCTCTTCTCGGCACTTCCCCATCTCATATCCCTAGCCCCAACCCAAGACCCCCAAGACCCAGAACCTGCGTACTAGGTAGGCTAAGAACCCAAGGGAAGCCCGAAGCCCTTCTCCCCGCCCAGCCCAGCCAAGCGCCCACCAAGGACCTAATGAGTAAATAACAAACAGTCCTGTCCCTAATAGTCGTCCCTAATGGCCGCGACCACTTACAGAGCATACGTATACTTAGTAGGTAGTTAGGTAGTAGTCACTCATCACAGGGCTAACTACCTACACAGCACCGCCCCCTCTTTAGTTTAGTTGCAGTTTGCACACGACACGCCAGCTGACTACACCAACCACTAACCAACCACAGTACCACTTAAGTAGTAGTACTAAGAAGTGGAGTGCGTGCTAAGTAGTAGTAAATACTAAAGAGTAAAGAAGTAAGCCACCCTGCGGGGTGCAGCCAACCCCCAACCCCAAACAAACCCCAGCCCCGCAGGCCTATCACCTCTATCCGTCCGGGGGCCCCGGAGAGTTCGGATGTAACCTGTCCGTACTCTGTCCTCCTCTTTTCCTTTTCTTTTTGGGTTATTTTTTTTTTTCTTTTTTCCCGCTCGGCCGTATTCGTATCACTCTGCCAGGGCGGGGAAAGTGGATTTGAATATGTATGTCACAGGCGGGCGGGGCTTATTTTAATCGGGGAAAAAAAAGAGGTTTTTTAGTTCTGGGATTGTGACTGGTTTTGGGATATGATGGGATGGGATTGGGTGGGGTGAGAGGGGTGGGTGATTACTCCGTGAAGATTTCTTTCGTATTTCTTTCTTACTTCCTATTTAACCTCACCTAACCTAACTGCAGTTCTGCGGGGTAGATGTTGTGTACGGAATACTCGTGGGATGGATGACGGGGGATACTTGGTTGTTGTTAGTTATTCCGAGTCCTTCGGGCCTGCTTTTTTTTT
>KZ825997.1:23239-49546 GCA_003184645.1 Aspergillus ellipticus CBS 707.79
CACAGCAGCGATGAAAGGGCAACTTGATCACACACGCACGTACGCCTAAATAGGAAATGATGTACTAGATAGAATCAATGCAATGATAAAGAAACCCTGTCTATTTCTACATATATCCAACCGGATCTACCGCTCGCAAACCACAGACCACAAGCCCAACACACTCCATCCCGACCATGCAACCAACCCAACATCAAGCAAGCAAATCCACTCGTACGTCAACTCCTCACAGCTTCGCGTCAAAGTCCTCGAACTCGCTGAGGTCCGTGATCGGACTCGGCCCCGAGCTGATGCCCAGGCGCGCCTTGAACTCGGGCACGTTGTTGATGTACGTCGAGTGCGGGTCGCCGTTCGTGCCGTTGACTCCGTTCGAGTGCGAAGCCGCATCGCTGTCGGCCTTCTTGGGCTCGATGCCGGCTTGCTTCAGCTGCAGGCCGAGGTTGCCCTGAACCTGCTCGACAACGGTCTGGGTCTGCTGCTCCGAGAGACTCATGGAACCCAAAAACGCCTTGAGCGCGGTCAGGATCTCGCCCTCGTCGCCGCTTGACACGTCGACTCCCGCAAACGCGGCGCTCAACCGATCCGTGTCCACGGCGAAGCCCGCGGTCTCCAGCTGCTTGCCAAAGAACGACACCACCTGCGCCTTCTGCTCCTCGGGCTTGTGCGCATGCGCGCCGCCCTGCGCCTTCAGGTGGATCGCCAGCTTGGCCCGCGTGGGGGACTGCGGCTCGACGAACTGCTGGTAGAACTGCATGATGTCCGCCTTGGTCAGCGCGCGCGCGTTGGCCGCGTCGTTCTCGTTCTGCACGAAATCGAAGTACTCCGACCCGATGTGCGACCAGAACCGGCTGGTCTCGGAATCCAGGTTTTTCAGCTTCTCCAGGCGCTTGTTGACCACACTGCGCTTGTGGTTCTCAAAGTCGCGCTCCGACATGCCCTCGAACGTCTTGCGGAAGGAGGTCAGGAACGCGTCGATGCGGGACTCCAGGTACGGGGCGGTGCGCTCGCTCTGGATGATCACCCGGTAGCCCATGGTCGTCGCGGAGTAGCGGGCGCCGCTCCAGACGACGTAACCCAGCTGCTCCTTACTGCGCAGTTGGTCGAAGGCAGGCTCATCCGTCATCTGAGCGAACAGCAGAAGCCGGGCCCGCAGCGCGCTGTCGTCCATGTTGCCGATGAACAGGTAGTATTCGATGCAGTGGTTGACATTGGCGGGGTCCTTGAGCGTGCGCTCGTAGATGTGGTCCGCCCCGGGAGGCAGGATAACGTTGCGCCGCACGTACCACTGGGACTCGGGCAGGGTGCGACTCTGCAGGGTCGACTCCACCAGGTCGGTCATGCGGAGCGCATCCTCCTTGTAGATGTTGCCGTGGGCCAGCACCTCGATGTGGTTCTGGCGGAGGATTTGGGGGAAGAAGCAAGACACGTCCTCCGCCTCGATGTGTTCCAATTCGGCGGCGTACTGCTCGTTGAGCCACGTCCGCTCCGCGGTCAGATACCGGGTGAAGTCGCCGACCTGGTAGAAGGGCTGCTGGTACTCGGCGTTCTTGTAGCCGCGGGTGAGACGCTCCTTGATGATGTGGAACCGATCCGGCTTGACGGCCAGGTCGCGCATGCTGGTCAGCACCTTCTCCAGCAGGACCGACATCTTGTCGTTGTAGCCGCCCACCGTGATGTCCAGGCCAAAGATGCTGGCGGACAGCTGGTAGCCGAGCCCGGCCAGCTCGGCGTCGTAGGAGTACTCGGTCAGCGCATCGCGCACCAGCTCGCAGTAGAACTTCGCCTTGACCAGGTTGGCCGGGGTGGCCCACACCAAGGGGTTCCGCAGCGTCACATGGACGGTCGCCTTGGGCACCCAGAAGCGGTCATCCTTCTTGTACCACAGGCGGACATGGTCGTCGTGACGGATCAGCTTCGGGGTCTTGGCCGGCTCCGTCACCTCCTTGCGCTCCACGGACAGCCGGGTGGGGACGAACTCGTTCTTGTGGGGCATGTGCAGGTCGGGCAGCCGGTTCTCCGGGGAGGTCTCCAGCGCCTGGCGGATGCTGGCCATGAAGTCCTGCGGGATGTCCTCGATGCGGTACTCGGTGCCGTACCACTTCTCCCGGCAGTTCCAGTCGCCGGGGTAGTCCTGGGCGACGATGACTAGACGGAAGTTGTCGGGGCGGAAGTACGACAGGGCCTTCTTGACCGCGTCCGCGTCAAACTTGCGCAGGAGATTGCAGCTGAGCAACCACTCTCGGGGGTACGGCTTCTGCATCACACTGCTCAGGCGGCTGGTGAAGCGGCTGGCGGGGGACTTCTGCTTGAAGCGGAACTCGACCTCGGCGAGGTTCTTCATTTCATCGAAGATCCACTGCTCGGGCTCGCGCTCCTTGATCATCGCAATGTACTCGAAAATCACGCGAGTGACTTCGCGGTGCTGCTTCAGTCCCTCGGGCGTCAGCCGAATCGAAATGGTGAAAAAGGCACTGCCGGGACAGACGGGCATCACGCCGGCCGACAAGCCGTTCGCCCAGCCCTTCGCCTTGATGTAGGACAGGATACTGCCGGGGCCCTCGTGGCCGATCAGGTGGCTGAGATAGCGGCTCGGCTGGGACTCGTACATGGCCTCCTCATCCATGAAGGGGAAGTAGATGTCGAGCGAGCGCATGTCCATCACCGGCTTGGCGAAGATCTGCTTGCCGAGGTGCTCGGCGGTGCAGGGCTGGACGTCGTCCCAGCGGTTCTGGGGGAGGTCCTGGTTCTTCACATCGGAGAACAGCTCGGCGACCCATTGCTCCATCTCCTCCAGGGAATCCCGGCCGAGCAGCACCAGCTTCATGCGGTTGGACGAGTAGTGTTTTTGGTAGAACTTGATGAACTCGTTGCGCACCTCCAGGCCCCGCTTCTGCGGCCCCTCTTTCAGGGTCTGCAGGTTGCCGGTGGAGAAGTGGTGGTACGGGTGGCCGGGGTTGGACAGGGTCTTGTTGAGCTGCATCAAACGCCACAGGTCGCTCTGCAGGTTCTTCTTGTTCTCCGAGTCCACAGCCTGCAGCTCGCGGTCCAGGGTCGACTCCAGGAAGAGGGGTTCCACGAAGAACTGTGCGAAGCGGTCGAGGGCGCCATATAGTGGGGAGGCGGGCTGGTTGGACTCTGGGGTGGTGGCCGCGCCGTTGGCCTCGGACCCATTGGCGGCCTTGTCCTCGCTGGAGGCGGCCGTGGCGGAGACCTCGAAGAAATAGTTGGTCTCGGTGGCAGCGGTGTAGGCGTTGGAGGAACCGGAGTGGGCCGTGAGGTATTGGTTGTAGGCATTTTCTAGGGGGTACTACTGGGGGGTGAGTGACTGTCGCATGCGCGGAAGGGAAGGATTGTCGCCGGTCGCCTACCTTCTTGGTGCCCATGAAGAGCAGGTGTTCCACGGCGTGGGCCATGCCGGGCATGTCGTCGGCGTCGGAAAAGTTACCGACATTGACGTTGACGGCGGCGCTGGCCTTGTCGGTGTCGGGGTCATGGACGAGGAGAGCTTCGAGCTTGTTGGGGAGACGGATGACGCGGTAGGAGCGGTCGTCGAGCTCGGGCTTCTCCAAGCTCTCGGCGATGCGCTCGACGGAGCCCATGGTGGCGGGGGAGGAGGAAAAGCTGGCACGGGGGGGGACGAGGGCGTGGGGGGCGCTCAGGCGATGGGAGGGGAAGCGTGGCGAGGGGGCGAGCGAAGGAGGGGCAATCGCCGCAAAGGCGCCGGACAGCGAGAAGGAGCGGAGGGCGGGAGAGCGAAGATAGCAGCGAGGACTGGAGTTGCTGGAGTTCCACAGGCGGCGAGCTGCAGAGGACCTTGGAGGCATCCAGAGAAAGGAGGGTTGGGGCGCGGTTGCCGGGGAGGGAGGAGGCGCGGGAGGCGGAGTTTCGAAGTGGGCGGAGGGAGGAAAGGGGGTAGGGGGTTTTATATGAAGAGGGAGGTTTAAGGAGAGGGAATGGGGAGCGATGATGCGCCAGGCTTCGAGGGGAGGCGAGGATGGATTCACCGAGAAGTATGAGGAGGATATGGATGTGAACAGCAGCAGAAGTATATGCGCGCCGATGAAGCACGACAGTCACTGGGGCTGACCCGGCCAGGCGGTGAGCGGCTCACCGCCCCGCTGCTGACGAGGGCGGCAGGCAGGCAGTCAGTCACGCTTCGCGGCGATTCTGCGCCCTTCGGCCAGTTCGACCGGAATGCCAACCATCCCAGTATAGCCTCGGCAGCCACCCTCCACCACGCCGCCGGAAATCCCCCCCCTCTGCCGGAAAACGATGCCATCCTACGGTGTTACTACGTTACTACATCCCTAGTTCCCTACATCCCACTAACACGAACGGCCCAACGCCCCATGCCGGCGTGCTGTGGTGCTGCCCCAGCCATCCCCGCTCGGAGGTGCAGCCCGATGCCGGCTCTGCGAACCGAGTCGCGGAGTATAAGACCGTCGAGCGACTGACAACACAGCACCCTCCTTCCGTCATCCACTGGCACTCTTGCATCTCCATCCGCACCATGGACCTCGCCCAGTCCCTCGCCCGCCTCCCCGGCACCGTCCACTGCATCGACATGCACACCACCGGCGAGCCCACCCGCATCATCTACGCCGGCTATCCCGCCCTGACCGGCCCCCTCCTGGCCCAGCGCGACCAGGCCCGAGAACTCCACGACCACATCCGCAAGCAGACCATGCTGGAGCCCCGCGGCCACCCCGCCATGTACGGCGCCATCGTCCGGCCAGAGACCGAGCTGGTGCGGTCCGGCGAGGCCGACGTCGGCGTGCTCTTCACCCACAACGAGGGCTACTCGACCATGTGCGGCCACGCCACCATTGCATTGGGCCGCTTCCTGGTCGACACGCACGACCAGGCCGTCTTTCCGCGTCGGGCCCAGTTGAACCCCGACCCCCAGACGCAGTCCGTCAAGCTGAACCTGCATGCGCCCTGCGGAGTCGTCCACCTCACCGTGCCGACCACCCCAGACGGGACCAGATCCGACCCCTCGCGGCCAGTCAGCTTCCTGTCCACCCGGGCCTACGCCACAGCCCTCCAGGTAACCATCCCCATCCCCCCAGAGGCCCGATGGCCCGAGCTGCCCGCCGCGAAGGACTCGATCGTGCTGGACGTCAGCTACGGCGGCGCCTTCTACGCCATCGTCGACACCGCCGAGCTCGGGTTTGCGGGCCTGACGAACGTAGATCTCGCCGCCACGACGCGGTGCATGCACAAGCTCAAGCCCTACCTGATGGGCCGGCCCGAGATCATCGCCGCCGTGCAACACCCGCACGAACCGCGCCTGTCGTATCTCTATTCCGTCATGATCGTGGACGCGGCCCTTGGCGCCCGCCCGGCCAACGTTTTGGGGGCGGAAACGGGCCTGTGCTACTTCGCCGACAACCAGATCGATCGGTCTCCGACGGGGTCGTGCGTCACGGCGCGGATGGCCCTGGCGCATGCCAAGGGGGTTCGTCCGGTTGGCCAGCGCTGGGCGTACCATTCCCTGGTGTCGAACCATTTTGGGGAGGGGTCGTTCAGCGCGGAGATCGTCGAGGCGGCTGATGTCGGGGGGAGAAGAGAGGTTATCGTGCAGGTGGAGGGCCGGGGGTTCTACACGGGGTGTGCTTCTTTCATGATCGAGGAGAATGATATTACCTCTAGCGGCTTCACCATGGAGAGTGTATCAGGTGCATCACTGTAGATACAAGATACATCGGATAACATCACTGTAGATACATTAACCGGTCTATCAGCAGATACAGTAACAGACATATCAATAAGTACACCAACAGATACATCACTGTCAACCCATCACTGCTAAATTCATCAAGTGATTCAATACCAAGCCCCACTGATTCCCTACTCCCACATATCCTATCCAATCCTATCCCATCCTACCCTACCCATCAACCCTACCCCATTCCCCCTCCTAAATTCCCATGCCCCCAACCCTCCTAACAAACTAACACCGCCCCGCACAAACCACCAACCCCACCCCCAACCCGGCCGCACAACTCCTAACCTGACTCCCCGGCGGCACGCCCTGGGGCCAACAGATCCCCGCACACGAGGTATTCTCCGGCACGACCTTCAACACGCTCCCCTGAAAGGCATCGCCATAGACATCCGACAAATCATAATACACGGTGGAATTGTCCACGGTCAAGGTATACGCGAAGTTGGTCTGCGGGCTGCCGTCGTACAGGCCGTTGGGGGTCTTGGTGATCTTCAGCGCGATGCCGCCGGAGGTGGGGTCGCGGCGGAAGGTCTCGTTGTAGCTGACGCCCGGGGGTAGGGTTTGCATGGGGCCGATGGTGGCGGCGACGGGCCAGAGGTAGATGGTGGAGGTGCAGTTGTTGGTTACGGAGGCGGTGCCGAGGGGGGTTGTTGGGGTGGGGAGGAGGGAGAGGACGGAGAGGAGGGTTGGAGGGGTGAGTGAAAGATAGGGTCGGAGGCGCATTTTGGTCGTGGATTTGGTATTATTGATGGTGTTTGTGGTTGAGGATTGATTAAAGTAGTGGGTGGTTGGAGGGCATGATGTAGGAGAGTATAGCAGTATAGTGTAGTGTAGTATATAGTATAGAATAGAATAGAGGGATATTACAAGCCAAGGAGAGAAGACAGTTTAATATCCCTTCCCCTCCCTCCTCAAGATATCACTAGGCCTGGCTCCAACCTCCACTTCTCGTCCCACCATCCCTACCACATCAGGTAATTGAAGAAGCCATCGTGTCTCACATCCCATGCATGCCCTGTCTCTTGCTCACGCGGATACCTGAATTAGATTCTATAATCTCATAGCTAGCTACAGATATTATATATAAAATAATATTATATCTTTTAGTAATAATGATAGAACACAGAACACAGAACACAGGCATCTTGCTTCTTACTTACCACACCACACCACAACCTAACCACTGCATTCCACTTAACTTCCTTATGTATCCATCTATATCATCATAACCCCATGACCCCATCCAGAACCCTGCTCATACATATCCTCCCTCGCTTCTTACATCCAGCAAATCACCTCCCTCAATTAGATGAACCTACTTTAGTAACAGTAGCACTCATCATCTCTAACCCTCATCCGGAACTAGTAGGAATGGAATACACCGCACATCACACCTTCCTCCCTAATCTATACCTTACCTTACCTATCGGGTCTACCTAGTAGTTCAAGTGGATGGATGGCGGGATAGATGGATGGATGGTTACATACCCCGCAAAGCACCTAAAATAAGCTTAGTTTATACCTTGTTTCTAATTTTTACCCATGAGACATCCATCCTGGGTGAAGCACCTTATAGTGTAGTGTGTTACAATACAAAAACCCTCAAAATAGATATCATTTCTGCACAAGATAAAAAAAAAAAAAAAAAAAAAACAAAGAGTACTAATTTCTAAAATATCTATATAATTAATTTAATTTATATCGTTTTATTAAATAATTATTAAAAAAATCAACCAATGAAACGATTCAGGAATCAAAAATTAATCAGTCTAGTCAATCAATTTACTAAAACCAGCGCATGGGTAAATACTTCGGTAGTATCTACATACTATCTATCTTGTGGCAGTGAAGAAGGGATATATATATATAAAGAAAAATAATAAACTCCCCGCATCTCTATCCCGAACCAGACCCAACTGAATATCCAGCCAACCACCAAATAGTAACAAACGTTTTGCAGGAGTGAAAAATAAACTTCGGGGCCAGATATCCGGATTCTAACTACCGGTGTTTAGGGTTGGGGAGAGAGGGGGGGGTAGAGGGCCGTGCAATCATCTTTCGTCATTCATTGATCATCGATTATCAAGGATGGTGGTTACTCGAGATGAAATGGTGTGGTTACACTGCCTAAACTTTTACGTTTTATCTTTACAGTATGTGTTTGCGTTTACATTATATACCCAGTAACCAAGCCAAGCCAACAGAAATTATTTCATATGACCTCACCTCGCCCAGAGGTAGTTTTAGTAACTCTTAAATGAGGTAAGCTTTTCTAGACAACACGGGTCATTACCAGAAAACTTATAGATGGAGCGAAAAGAAAAGAGTTGGGTCAGTTAGTACAAAAAGTGCATATCATCGTCTACTACTAGTACGGAGGCTACGGGTACATGTGCGCAAGCCATCCATCATCCACACCCACTCTCACACCTGATCACTACCACCCGTAACTGAAAAATCACCGAGGATCATCCACCTGGTGCTCCTTCGTCGGCGATCGGCTCTTGTTCTTCGGTTTCTTTTCATCCTCGGTCTCCTCGCTATCATGGACGTCCGCGCGCTCGGCGATCCACTCAAACACTTCTTCCTTGTGGTGCATGAGCATCTCGCTGAGCCCGGCCTTCGGGGACTGCAGCAGATGGCCGTAGCGTTTGGACGGCTTGCGCCGGTTTTCGACGTTGTTCCAGACGCCGTGCGTGTGCGAGACGAAGACGAGGGAATTCTGGGTTTGTCAGTTAGTTGGGATATCACCTGAGATGACACAAAAAAAACTTACGTCTTTGTACCACCGCGACAGCCAAACCTGGGTGTGTGAGGCGATCGCGCGGACGGGGTTCTCCGCCACGAAGGAGACGACCGCGTTGACGCGCTTGTACAATGTTTCTGCTGGAGTCAGCTGCGTTGCCATTGCCGGTGTTCTGCAGTTCGGCTCACCTCGGTTGATCAGCAGGTTGGCGACACCGTAGAAGGCGTTGCCGACGCCCATGAAAAAGATATCCGGCGCTCCGTTGGGTCTGCGATGGTGATTAGAGAGCTGTCGTTGATTTGGTGAGGTGACTCACTCGATGTAGTTATCCCAGAGGTATGCGGCCAGCTCTTCGGTGGCGGTGGGTCGGTTTTCATCCTCCTCTTCGTAGCGTCCGGAGGCCTTTCGGGTTAGCTGTGGTTGTTTGAGGGGGAGGGGGGGGTGTTAGCTTACAGGCTCATTCGTCACATGCTTGGGGATGTTGACATCGATCACGGCGTACCCCTTGCCGACGGCCCATCCAATGTAGTCCTTCATCACATCAGCCTATACATGTCAGCTCATGCGCACAACACGAGGAAGCGACATACCAGCCAGCAGTTGTGGGCCTCCAGCTTGTTGGTGACGGGGTGGGGCAGACCCATGATCTCGGGGCTGCGGCGGTCAGTAAAGTTCTGGTCGCCCGATGAGCCACTTACGGGTCATGGAAGATAACTATAAGAGGCACCGGTTGGTGGTAGTTAGGGCTGCATCAGTCAGCAAGCATCCCCATCCTGACCTCTTAAAAAACCTACGTCGCCAGAACCTGGTTCTCGAATGACTTGGAGATATTTGTCCGGTAGATGTACAGAGAGGTGAGCTTGTAGTTGTCATAGAGTTGCTTGGTTTGGTAGCCCCGTATGACATCTGCGCCGTTAGCGTGACCCTCGCAGAGGAAAAGAGCCTTACCATGAAGCCTATCAGTGTAGACGCCATTCTCCGGAGGCCCCTTCGGATGCATGCAATGCCAGTAGCGCGACTGAATCATCATCACACGCCGCACAGCAGTGGTTGCTAGCGCAGACGGCAGGTTCGTGTGGATTCGGTCTGGTGGGTCGCCCATCAGGGTCTTCGTGACTGCTAATGCTGACTTTGAGATGGATCTGAAGTTATAACCGCCCTATACGCTGTCAGTCCCCTGCACTACAGGCAATCACAAACTACCGGCATACCTCGAGGCAGACGGCAACTTTGCCATTCGCGAGCCGCATCAGCATGTGCGTCATGTGCGCGTAGCACGACGGTGTGACGAAGCACCCTCCAAGCTCATCGCCTGCAGCGGCATCGAATCCAGACGCGACTACACCATTAGCTTAAAACGTGGCTGCGGTTAGAGTTTGCGTACCGATCACTAGGTCCGGGTTGAATTCCTGCGCAATCGGCATGGCAACCTCTTGAAACGCATACAGATAATCCCCGTCACCCATTCCCTGGCTCGGCCACGGGATGTTCACGTTTCTGGAGATGTCAGCAAGCCCAGCAACCCATTCTCATAAGCGTATTTATAGGCATACCTTCCAAGGCCAGGGCCTTCGCCGCAATGGTCCCAGTCACCGTCCGCGCCTCCAGGGTAGAACTTGCCATCCTGGAACACGTGGAGTGAGATGTACAGAACATTGGGGTCATCGTAGAAGGCCTTCTGGATGCCGTTTCCTAAGATACGTCAGTAGCTGCTCTCATCCGCGATCTCAGCTGTCATTACCGTGATGAACGTCCCTGGTCCGTCAGTATCGTCTCGAATCGAGGGTCAAGGCAGCTTACCAATCCAGAATCAAAATCTTCCTGCAGTCGTCTCCGAGCCGCTGCTGGCAGACGCGTGCCGCCACGGAGACATTGTTGAACAAGCAGAACCCCATGGTCTTGTCATGTTCAGCGTGATGTCCTGGCGGCCGGATGACTGCAATCGCATTCTTGACTTTGCGGGTTGCAACAGCTAGGCACGTTTCGATCGCACCTCCAACCGATAATATCGAGGATGCAAAGGTCAGTTTATTGAAATATATGGAATCACGGGTGTGCTCCAATGCAATCAGGGCGTCATCGGACATGTCTGTCAACGGTTAGAAGGATCGACATGACGGAGACAACAGCCTTGCCTTTGGTGCTTTCTACAAATGCAAAATGGTCTGGCGTGTGCACGAGCGAGATTTCTGCTTCCGTAGCATTGCGCGCATCAATGCGCTTGAGAGGGCGCGAGACCAGGGGTCGACTCGACTCCGGGTCGTCGACCAGCCCGGCTCGACAGAGCTCCTTGTAGATGTAGTAGATCCGCCGTGGATCCTCCGGGTGAACGTCCGCGGTGGGCCGCACTTCGCAATGGTAGCGCATCTGCACGTCGTAGCACAACCCCGAGGCGAGCGATGCCAGGGGAAGCCCAGTGCGCGCGGTTACATCGTCATCGGGCCAGTCCGAGTTCTCCTCCTCCAGGCTGTCCTGGAAGTCGTCTGTCGTTGTTACGTCGCCGGAGTCGACAGACTTGGGCAGGCTCTTGGGTGGCGACACTTCCTGATTACTGGCTCTGGAGTCCTCAGGCCTCGCGTCTCCCGAATGGACCGACAGGGGCAGCTTCATGGACTGTCCCAGCAGCGGCGGGGCAATGGACGGATCAGCTCGACCATTCAGTCGGCCATTGCTGGGCCAGTGAGGGGAGGCAGCGCGGTGGGAACCGGCCTCTCCCATGACGGTGTCTTCGTCGTCTTCCATGGCCATTGCGGTCAACGGTCAAGGTGCGCTTCGTGGTGTTGGATCAATGGCCTAGGCGCGCAAACATTCCATGGCCGAAACCGCCGGGCAAGTGAAAGAAGCAGTGCAAGGGACGAGAGTGCTGGAGGAGACGAGGGGGATAACGCAAAAACAAATGATACAGGGGTATAACACAGCCACGGGGGACTGAATAGTGAACTAGCGGCCTGGAAAGCAAATACTCATTGATGAAACAACGGGTATCTTTACTGCGGGTTGGGAGCCGACGGAGGGAGGGAACTAGATAGTGCTCCTCGGTCCGCAGCGTAGAGGCCGTCGACCGCGACACGCGATGCAAGGAGGACCAGGCCGGGGCAGAGAATGGCAGAGCTGCACAGCGCAGGACGGGGCAGCCGGGCGAGCAGACGAGGGGTGGCTGTGAATACGGCAGTCACCGCAACGCGCGCACCAGAGAGCGATCTGGTCCAGGAGTCTGGGATGATGGATCAATGTAGCTCTAAAATCCGTGGTCGAGCTGCCCGCCACGTGACCGGGGGGGGCCGCAGTCCCCGCGGGCCTCGAGCACGGCGGGTGGGCAGTGGGCACTGATCGCGCTGGGTCGGGCGATCGGATGCCGCAGGCCTTCACGACGTGTTGGACGGCGTGGGCGTGCCGGCGCTGGGCAGGTTGCTGGGGGGGAATAGGGAGCGTGTTATTGATGCCCCTGTGCGGCAAGCTCCCTACACTTGCAACGCCCGAGAATTCCCCGCGGCCTGCCGACCTGCCGGACTTCACGCCTTGCCGGGAAGAGCTTAGTCACCCATCAGTACCCTTTCTCACTAACTACTCCGTATATTCACTACGACGGCAAGACACCCCAGGAAACCGGATGGAACATGGTATGAACATTGGTTGTATCATTTCATTACATAGTACGTCATCATAAGCTTTTACGCTAGGAGTAAAGTTCCTCTCACGCGTCCCGGCAAATTGGTTCCACCACTTGGTCCGGCGCGAGCATGGCGGCCTCCCACTCAAAGCACACTTCTGAACTCGGATTTCCGTCCTGATTCCTATGCGGAGTCGACCTTGGCGATGTAGGCTGCGTTCATCGTTAGCTCCCGTACGTCCCCGGGCCCAGCGACGGCACTTACAGATGAGGTCGATGACACGGCGGGAGTAACCCCACTCGTTGTCGTACCAGGAGACGAGCTTGACGAAGTTCTCGTTGAGGGCGATACCGGCCTTGGCATCGAAGATGGAGGAGTGGTTGTCGCCGTTCAGGTCAGTGGAGACAATGTCGTCCTCGGTGTAGCCGAGAACGCCTGCAGGGGGGAATTAGCTGGATACTCAGAACGATACACATCAACAGCACTAACCCTTGAGCTCGCCCTCGGAGGCGTCCTTGATGGTCTTCTTGATCTGCTCGTAGGTGGCAGCCTTCTCGAGACGGCAGGTCAAGTCGACAACGGAGACGTTGGAGGTGGGCACACGCATGGCCATACCGGTGAGCTTGCCGTTGAGGGTGGGGATGACCTTGCCGACAGCCTTGGCAGCACCAGTGGAGCTGGGGATGATGTTCTGGGCCGCAGTACGGCCACCACGCCAGTCCTTGGCGGAGGGGGCATCGACGACCTTCTGGGTGGCGGTGTAGGAGTGAACGGTGGTCATGAGACCCTCAACGATACCGAAGTTGTCGTTGATGACCTTGGCGAGGGGAGCCAGGCAGTTGGTGGTGCAAGAGGCGTTGGAGAGAACGTTGATGTCCTTGGTGTAGGTGGTGTTGTTGACACCCATGACGAACATGGGGGCGTCAGCGGAGGGGGCGGAGATGATGACCTTCTTGGCACCACCCTTCAAGTGGGCAGAGGCCTTGTCGGTGGTGGTGAAGACACCGGTGGACTCGACGACGTAGTCGGCACCGGCGGAGCCCCAGGGGATGGCAGCGGGGTCACGCTCAGCGAAGAAGCGGACGTGCTTGCCGTTCACGGTGAGACCATCGGCGGTGGCCTCGATGGTACCCTTGAACTGACCGTGGGTGCTGTCGTACTTGAGCATGTAGGCCTATTGGCGTGGGATCGAATTAGCCATCCAGCGGCCTACAGACTAGACGTACGGGCCGGGGAGGGTGGAGACAACATACAGCATAGTGGATCTCAATGAAGGGATCGTTGACGGCAACGATCTCGACCTCGGGGTTCTCGACGCTGTGCAACCACCACTGTCAGTACCACTGTTCCTCAAGCTTCGCATGTCCACGGTCCCTGGTCGGGATCATCAAATGACGCTGCCGGTGTAGGACAGTACTCACGCGTTACGGAAGACCTGGGGGTGTCGGTTAGTATCTCGAGTCTTGAGCAGCAAGAGAGAGTAAGGAGCCACTTACGATACGACCGATACGACCGAAGCCGTTGATTCCGACCTTAGTGGGAGCCATTTTGTGTCTGATGGCGGGGTAGACGTTAGTCGGATGTCACAACTTCAAAAGAGGGGAGGAGGGGGAAGGAGAGGGGGCAGACGGGGGCAGACGGGAGAGATGGGGAGACGGGAAAGACTCACGGGATGGATGAATTGGAAGTGAGAGATGGAGGAGATGGAGGAGATGGAGAGAGGATGGAGAAGAGAAGGAGGAGAGGAGAAGAGAGAGAAGGGAAGAAAAGTTCGGCGGGGGAGGGGAAGTAGAAAAAGGGTAGCCAGCAGAGCGCAGAGGCCAGAGGCACTGACGCAACGACCAGGCCGGGCAGCTGCTGCTCCCCCTCTCCCCGCCGCCGCAGCCAGCGGCCGCGCGCGCCCAGTCAAATCCGCACACCGGGCTGACCGACGGGGCAACAGCTACGGCCAGCTCTGCCACGGCGACTGAATGGGTCAATTGGCAGCTTGGATGTCTGGACCACCCGGCTTGCGCCGCTCCCCAGTTCCCCAACAGCCTTTCCGGTTTCATACACCGGGCAAAGCAGGAGAGTCACGATATTTGGATCTCTGGCGACCCCTCGGCAGCTGCCGTCTCGCCCAATCAGCACCCGCCAAACCCGCCCGCCGGGTCCCCCTCTATCATCTCGAGAATGTTTTGCCAGCGGGTCGGGATCGAGGACTGCCTTCTACCTAGGTTACGGGACAAGGACGGGACTCAGCTCGGGGCGACGGGCACATCCCCCATATTCCTGCCACGATCCCACCCGTACACTGCCGCGGGCGCGAGGAACAAGCCGGAACACATGATGTAATGGCCGCATCGGCCCATCCGGCGGGTGGTGCTACCCCTAGTAGTAGATAGTCTACAAAGTACCAAGTACCTGCTCAGGATGCTACTCCATAAGGCTACGCTGCCGCCCTGCTGTTACTTGCTGCCGTGCTGCTCACCCAAGGAGGGGCAATCCGGCCTTGCCGCTTTCGGCCCGGTCGCCCGGCGCGGATTAACGCTGACCCCGTGCCCCTCCCTCCAGCGCCTCCACACTGTTGCCGCGTTGGGGCTGGACCTCCATGACAAAGAATTAAGAACGGCCCTGGTCCGCAGGGCCGTCTGGGTCTCCCCGTCCCCAAAGAATTCACCGGCGACCACAACAGAGATCACGCGCTGGGTCATATTTTTTTTCATCTGCGGGATCGGTGGGAGGTGCATTTCCATGGCTTTCGATTAGTCGCGTCGGCCGACTCCAATGCCCGGAAAGGGTCAGACCTACACAGTATGGATCATGGATAATCATGATCATCGACGAGCTCCTGGCGGTCCGGGTGGCATGCATAATGTCGACACCACTAGTGCCTCCCCGTTGAGAATCTCCTGGTTATGCTCTGCCAGCCTGACAGGTCGGCGCGTGTGGCTTAGAAATGGGAATTAACTGGCTGGGACGCCGGGTGGAGCGGAACCAGCAGATGTACACAGTGACCGATATGGACGGCACAGTCGTAGTTATTATTAAGTACTTATTATCATCCCCTTGGAGACTTGTTGGAGACCCGGCATCCCCACGCAGGACTCCAACCCAGCCCAACCCAACCGTCTGATCCTCTGACTCTGCGCACCTGGTGATATCCACGGGCCAGGTCGTAAGATTAGCTGACCAACCCTGCTCGCCCTGTGTCGCCGTGGCAACTTATCAAACACCGGTGAACCAGAATAATCCCCCTCGCTCTAACGGTCTTTGCTTTCGGTGGCGTGGCGCAACCCTGCAGACGCGCAGGCAGACAAGATCGATATCGCAGATGCCAGATTGGGTCCAATTTGCTTCACCGGCGGCCGGTGCGGCCTGAAGGTTGGGGCGGCACCATGGGAAACGAACATAAGCAGCCGTCGCCTCTTGCCACTGTAGCCGCCTGCTGCGTTTGGATTTCTAATGCGGTTTCACATTCGACCTGAGTCCCGGCCGAACGTCATCTACGGCTACGGGGCGCGAACACGAGGTCAGCGGCCGACGGAAGTCTAGTATATTGATAGTGCTCGTTGCGAATAATATTAACATCACGCATAGGGCATAAGTATAGCATCTCCAACGTCAAAAGCCAGTAAGCGAATGGGAGACCAGAACAGGACAGATCCACGTCGGATTTGCTCGCACCCCAGTGGCACCGCATCTATAAATACAGAGGAAGCAAGTTCCTAGCAATATCCCCCACATGATTCACCTCAGCTCCGCAATTACTCCTCCTTGACGCCACCCCGCCAGTTCTTCTCGGCGTTCTCGATGGAGGCCTTGTCGCTCTTGGTCTGGCCCTGGTTGAGGAAGCTGTTGGCGGCCTTGAAGGGGCGCTGGAGGTCGCCGGTGGCTGGCTTGCCCCAGATATGGATCTTGACCAGGTTGGACTCGATGGCACCCTTGAGGGGGATGATCGACTGGATCAGAAGAGGGTTGGTGTACTTCATGTACAGGTGCATCACGCCCATCATGCCGACACCCATCAGTTGTCCCCGAATCAGCTGGCGCAACTGCTGCTTGTCGTACTCCATGTTGGTGGTGGTCACCGGACGGGGCTCCTCGCCGCTGCCCATGGGAGACGGCTCGACGTACTTGAGAGTCGTCAAGTCTGCGAGTGCGGTTAGCGATGCGGCGTCACTGGGGGATGAGGGTTGGGGGTTAGGGGTTGGGAGGCGTACCATTCTTCTTGGAGATCTTCGCCTGCGTGAACAGGTAGATTCCCAGGATGATCACGTTGGACAGGATGTACATGCCACGGACCATAAGAAGGACATTGGGGTCTTCGAAGGGGACCTTCTTCGCCAGCTGCATCATCACCACGATGATGGCTAGGTTGGTTCTACATCGAGGGTGGTCAGCGATGATCGCTGGCGTAGAGTCGTCGTAACACCGTATGGCGCAGGGGCAACCCTCTGGCCTTTGCATAGGCCGCCTATGGCCGGAAAAGCCAAAAACCGTAGGAGAGACTCACACTTGAGGAGAGACCATGATGGCGGTAGTGCTGAAGCCAAGAACACTTGGGGGGCGTGAGACGGGAGAGTCGATGGAGAACACGCGTGCAGGGACAGAAACTTCCACGAACTGCGGAACTGGAGCCCGGGGAAGTCGGACAGCTGTCCTGACAGGGAAGGGTCACGTGGCCGCCCTTTCCCCTCGCGGTTTGGTCGTATCAGTGGATCACGCAAGAGAGATAACGCCTGATAAGCCCGCTTCTTCCCGCTTCCACCCACCTCTGGGGAACCACGGGACTTTGGGGCCTGAGGCAGTCGTCTATCCAGGCATCCCCTTACGCACCCAGGCACTCAGGCAGTAAAGTCCCATCGTAACTAGTAAGGCATCCGACCCGATCACCTGGCTGCTGAGGTAAGCCGGCCAGCAACTATCATGCTCTGCGCACTCTCCTGCCAACCTCAAATGTGTCACTGCGAACGGCGCAAACCTCCACTTTGCACCTTCCAGGACTCATCCGAACCCTCTCCATGGATGGAACGCCTGGGCACAAAACTGCTCGAGCCATGAAATTTGCTCCCAAGCAGCCTGTGGTGGGTGTGTGGTGAATCATGCCTGAGTGACTCTACCCAGCAATGGTGTAGAGGGCCCCCTCCATCTTCCCCAACTCCCCCATGGCTCTGGAAGTCGGCCTGGAGTGAAAGCTCCAGCGAGTCTGGACGACTCGCTCCAGCCATGAGCATGCCGCACCGCAGCCCGGATGCCCCTGCCACGGCGAGCACCTCCATCTCCACGGGTCTCGACCGTTGACCTCGGGGAGGGTGGGAGCTGAGCAGCCTTCCGAAACGGGACTAGCGCCGATCCATGTTCGACGCCCGTCTTTAGCGACCAGGATGGCTCTGACATTTCTGACTCCTTCATCCATCAACAACGCGCGTGCTTGTGCTGCATCGGATCGCTTCAACATCCACCCTCGCCTTCTGCCACTCCCAACACTCGATTGACGCGACTTTTTCGCCCCTACGGCCCCAACTCTCGACGCTTAATCAAAATGCCTGGTGGAAAGGGAAAGTCTATCGGTGGAAAGGCCGGCTCCAAGGACTCTGCGGGGAAGAGCCAGAAGTCCCACAGCGCAAAGGCTGGTCTGCAGGTCCGTATTCGTCTTGTTTCCTTTCCCACCGCTGTGCCCTTGGGTTGTCTCATGTCACGTTGCGGACTCGTCGATAAAGCCCTCGTACCATGAGATTTTCCTCCCTACCCCTCACGCATGCTTTTGCCTTGGCACAAGCACGCGTTTTCGCCTTTTTTATCCAAAAGAGGGCGTTTGCAGATCCTACTTGGGGCGCGGGTTGCCCCTATCCGTCCCTCTTCGAGTTCGCCCGATGGGGGTGAGGGGCTCACGACTCTCGAGGCTGCCTTCGCATTCCAGCTTCATCCATGCCTCCCGACTCCTTTATCTGCTATTTTGAATGCCCCGCTGACATCTCCGCCCATCGCAGTTCCCCTGCGGTCGTGTTAAGCGCTTCTTGAAGAACAACACGCAGAACAAGATGCGCGTCGGCGCTAAAGGTACGAGGCCCGTCGCAGGCGCTGCATCGACGCTCTCTTGACCCAGTACATGCTGACAAATCGCCAGCTGCCGTGTATGTCACCGCTGTCCTCGAATATCTGACCGCCGAAGTCCTCGAATTGGCCGGAAACGCCGCCAAGGACCTGAAAGTCAAGCGTATCACCCCGCGCCACCTGCAGCTCGCCATCCGCGGTGACGAAGAACTGGACACCCTGATCCGCGCCACCATCGCCTTCGGTGGTGTTCTGCCGCGCATCAACCGCGCGCTGCTGCTGAAGGTCGAGCAGAAGAAGAAGAACAAGGCGGAGGCTTAAATGATGGCGGATACCCGACGAAATATGGCGTTTGGTGATTGATGATCCTTCCATGGGAAAAGCGAGGAACGTGTTATCTAGCGTGGTCTTGATCCTGCACCCCCCACGAACCCCCCCCCCCACCACCTCAACAACAACGACAACAACAACAACAACAACAACAACAGAGAACGAATCTCAGGATCAAGGCACAATGCACGAAAACGGCTCCTTTTACCCACTTTTCACGACGCTGCAACAAAGCTCGCAATGTTTGTCTAGGATTCTCCCGTTGCTCCATTTTTACTTCTTCCTTATTTTCCCCGGGACATCTGTATCTTCTTCACGCTTTGATTTTCCATCTCTCTCTCTCTCTCTCTCTCCAACGGGCGCTGTAATTGGGAAAAAGGGGAATTATCTTTCGGTAGTGGGAAAGCTTTGTTTCTTCTGTTGTTTTTTCTTTCTTATCCCCCTGTGTTTTTCTACCGCTGCTTTTTCTGCCGTCATTTCTTTAATTAACGGTGTTGTGTCTGTCTTATCAATTCTCATTATTCATCTTATTATTATCTCTCTTATAAGGAGTAGGAGTATGAAGACGGAATGGGACAGAACGGAGAGAGGGAGGGGGAGGGGGAGAGGGAAATGCTCGTAGGCGGAAGATACCTACACTAAACCACTAGCTGACTGTTTAAGTAAATGAATACTATTTCCAAGTTCAAGGGGTTTTTTTAATAAATCTGGTAGTATTATTTAAGAAGAATTTTTTTATATATATTTCTACATACAGGAACTGAAACCAATCAGCAACTCAAGAGGAACAGGGAAAGGAGAAATAGAATAATACATGACCAATTATCAAAAAAAAAAAATAGATATATAGTAGCATCCAGGACCAAAATAAATACATAAATAAATAATAATACTCATATATATCTACAAATATTCAATATATTTTATATAACTTATATAGTAAATCATAATATATCATAATACTTAGTAAATTTAGTATTAGAAACCCAGCGAATACTCAAAACACTATGGATAGATAAATAGTATACTACTATTCACTCTTCACCCCCAACAGACTCCCGTACCCCCAAAAACATGAAATAAAAAGCCGACAGGCAAACTACCTACCTACTACTAACCAACTCTTTTTGCATAGTAGTTAGTATTAATAACCTAGTATCTACCAACATAGGATATGCATCTAGCAGCGTAGGAGATAAGCGGACGGATTAACAGTACTACATACCTAACCGTGAAGTGGGTAGGTAGGTACCTAGGGATCTCACAGCAGCAAGTCAAGCAAGGAAGCATAAGATCAAGCATACAAATACAATACATTTAACTAAGTAACTCGAGACCTCCCGACACACCGAACCAAGCAACCGACCAACCAAGCCCAACCCGAGAAAGGAGGGACCGTCTAGCCTAAACCGATACCTATACCGATACCGATGCCTAGGTACCAAGGTAAATAGGGAGGTGAGTAGGTAGAACAGGCAGAAGGTAGAAGGACGAACGTCACGTCAGAAGTAAGTAGTAAGTGTAAGTAAGTAGTACAATACAGACTGCAGAGAGCAGAGAGAAGCAATATTGATGTCATTGGCCGAGAGTTGCCCTGGCATCAACATATACCTAGTAAGAAAAGAAAGAAAAGGAAGGAGCAAACCCCCAAGGAAGGGAGAGAGAGAGAATGCAAATATCCGCCGTGTGTGTGTGTGTGGGTCGCCACCCAAATCTCACATCTCCCTTGCCCACACGCCAATGCAAGTCATTGATTTACACATGCAGGCAGGTAGGGGGGAGGGGGACCAGGGAGGGAAAACAAATAGGGGAAAGAGGGCCCCGTCCCCGGCAACAACCGCATCGGCTGTGGTATGCCGATAAGGTTTGCAGGCCATTTCCCACCCCATCGAGTAAGTGACTGACTGCCAGGACGGAAAAAAATGAGGGAAATACCGCACGATGTGGACGGATCGGGTCGGACACGGAAATAAAAAAAAAAACATTAAATGATGCAAATCGCCCCATATACAAAGTGACAAACAGATAAATAGAGGAGGGGAAAGAAAAAGAAATATGAGATAAAAAAAGAAAAGATGCAAATGCTGTGTAGTCATCTCTTGCCATTGTCACACAAAGACATCGGGATTTTTTTGGGGGGTCGTCCTTCGTAGTCTTCCGAGTGGTGATGATTTTATTTTGCTTTCCGCCGACACAATTTGTAAGAAGGTAAAAAAAAGGAGAAAAAAAAAAGTATAGGTAATAATGTTCCTGCATGCAAGGCGCCCGCGTCTCCAAGTTCACAGCGTTCTTTTTGTGGTTTATTTTCCGAGAAACAAGGACAAAGCATAAAAGAGTCCGTTCAAACAGCGTGCCTGCTGGGCTGCCCCAAAATAACGTCTAAACTTGGCTAGATCAGAGAAATATTCTTTTGTGGTTCTCTCGGTTGAGTGTCATCTCGTCATCCCTCATCGAATCGTAAGCCAATAATCGCAGAACAGGATCAGGCCTCGTGATATAAGAGTCGTATGCATCTTGCGGCAAAGCAATCTAACAAGTTTCGTCGTCTTCGTTCTCCCATCAAACGTTCTACTCCACGATAATCTCCACTCCCGAGCTGGTGCGTAACTCGTCGCTCCCGCGCGATTGGTGTCCGGTCGGGCGTCGGAATCCTGATCCTTTCTCGGGCATCGGGCCTCTCGGCTGCCTAATGGGCATGCGCTCCTGTGATTGACCGTCAAATCCAACTCCGATGGTTCGGTTACTACCGATGGGACCAGCGCTAGAAGGCTGGCTTTCCGGCTGCTCCCAAGAGAACATACCCCGCAATCTCCTCGGGCTCGCATTCGGCCCTCCAATTCCCGTGCCCAGAGAAAGGCTGCTGAGGCTGTTCACCAGCAGGCTGTCGTCGCGCTGCATGCCGAGGGAGGATCCGGACGGGGCGGGCGTCAGCGTCGGGGTGTTGGACGCACCGCTGGCGGTTCCGTCGTAGTGCTGCAGGCGCGCTCCGTTCGACTGCAGGGCGGCGGGGAAGCTGGCCGAGGACGGCACCGGCGACGGGGTGTACGAGCGCAGGTCGGCGAACGATTTCGCGGCCCGGAGGTTCTGTGTGTTGCCAAAGTTGCTGGGGGAGTCCAGCACCCCGAGGAAGCCCGACGGCTGGCCGCGCAGGGTGTTGAAGTGGGTGGGCCCTTCGTTGCGGGACTCACTGAAATCAATCGTTGCTGCGCGGTTAAGACCGCGACGGGCCGTCTCCGCGGGCTGCACGGCCGCCGGAATGGAGGACAGCGGGGGGCTCACGTTGGTACCCGGGGCCACCTTGAACACCTGCACCTGGCGCTGCTCCCCGGATCCGCGCGAGGCATGACCGAGACCCATGTTGTGCGCCAGGGTGTGTACGGTGCGGCGCTGCACGGGCGACAGGTTGGCCGGGAACAGCACGCTGTCCCGCGCCGTATCCTCCTTGAAGAGCAGCAGCTGGGAGTAGTAGGAAAGGGTCGTACTATCATTCAAATCGACATCTGCAGACAGGCACGGTGGTATTAGCGCGGCCACGGGGAGCCCAGATCCATCCGCCTGGCACTTACCCAGCTTCTGGCCCCGCTGCGAGACGGGAGACGGCGAGGTCGCGGGGAGGTGCGAGGTCAGCGAGGACATGGAGCTCTGGGTCTGGAGCTGCGAGCTCGCCATGGGGCGGTGCTGCTCCTCGAGCTGACCGCGACGCTCACGCTTCTCCCGCTCGATCCGCTCGCGTTCCTGCAGCGGGAGCATCTTCTTGTATTCCACCCGCAATTTCCGACCCTGCAGCTCGAAGTGGTTGAGGACCTCGATCACGGTGGCGGTCTCCTCGGCGGAGGTGAAGTTGGCAAAGGCCAGGCCACGGAACACCCCGTTGTCAAAGTGGTAGTTGAAGGCATAGGGTAGCGGCAGGTTCAGTTCAGTCATGAGTTGCACCAGCTGCTCCTTCTTCACGGCAAAGGGGATGTTCTTGATGACGATGGCGGTGGGGATCAACTCATCATCGGTCTCCGAGGGGCCCGTGGGCTCGGGGCGCATGGCGCTACTCGGGAGGGGGCCGGGGCCGAGATTGGAGAAGGGGCTCGGGATGCCAGGCTGCTGGTCGAGCCACGTCTACGTAGAAAGTGTTAGCGACACCATTTCAACCATCCCCGACCGCGCGATTGTGGGCCGTCGCATTCCAGATATACATACCGTGGGCAGGCCCGCCCTACCGGGGCGCGAGGTCGTCTTCAGGCTGGTGGAAGCCGACCGGATGCCCCCGAGGGCTTGCGCGTTGGCGAAGCCATTCGGATTCCAGGTCTGAGAACCGGCGATGTCATAAGCGTAGGAGTTATTGTGCAGCGACGAGTTGATACGCTCCAGCCGACCGGAGTCGTAGCGAGCCATGGGGTCGTCGTAGAGGTTGACGGGCATGGGGCCGTACGCGTCGAACTGGCGCGAGGGCTGGCGGTGCAGCGGCTGCTGGTGGCGCTGGGAGCCAGGGGAACGCGCGGAGGAGTTGTCGTGATACATGTCCTGGGCTTGTTGATAGCTCATGGTGGCAGAGGAATTGTAGATTCCGGCGAAGCAACCAAACCGAAGAATGTGGGCACGGAGAAGATCCACCACACAACAAACCCGTTCAATGAGATCGATCCCAAGAGTCTGGCGAAACTACTCCAACATAGGAGCGGCCGGACGGGCGGTGGGAGAGGGGACGAGCAAGCCTCGAGCCACACTTGGGAGGGGGTCGAGGGGAGTTGCGAAGGGGGGGGAAGCAGCAAAACTGGAGGGGGGCGTGACGGCAGTGTTTTGTGGCTGTGGCCAGGAAGCGTGATGGAAGCGACAGAAACCGAAAAACAAGCTAAATCGCTCACTGCTGCTGAACTACTAATTGTCTCGTGACTGCAGGGTCATCAATGGCCGTCGTGTCCTCTGGTATCAAACTGTTAGGACTTTTTTTTTTTTTCGTTTTTTTGTGGTTTTTTTTTTTTTTTTATGGCGTTGGTGAGGCCGATCGGACTGGACTGGGGGCAATCCGAGGCAGGGAGGGAGCGCCCGGGAAAAAGAAAACGGGCAGGGGAAAAAATTGCGGACCCCAAAATAAAGATGGGTAGGGGTGGGGGGGGAGGGAAGAAGAGGGAAAAAGAAGAGGAAGAGGGAGAGGGAGAGGGACAGAGAGGTGTGACCACTACCTGGGAGGAGAGGAGGAGGATAAGCCGAGCGAGATAGAGGGAGGTGGTGAGGGGAGAAAAAGAGGAACGAGGAACGGAACGAGCAGGTAGCAGGAGGTAGTCAGTGCTGCCGGTGCTGCTGGTGCTTTGCTGCTGCTGCGACAGACAAGACAGTCAAAACGGCACGCAGAAAAGCCGGGAGGCCCGCGACCGCCTAGTTGGGTCTGGTCGGGGCTGGTCTGGTCTGCCCGGCCGCGAACCCACTCCGCGAAGGAATGGCTGTGCTGCCTGCACGGTACCTCCTGCGCGGCACTGGATACTGGATAGATCGGGTGCCAAATGTGATGCGGATGGCCCTCCCGATGCAGTGTCCTCGTCACCTCTGCTACCACGGCTACCACTCTTTCACACACACTCAATCTCTTGAGTGCCGGCGGAGACAAACTCGCTGCTGGGGCGATGGGCGGAGTGGTGCAGGAGGGAGGGAGGGAGGGAGGGAGGGAATGAATGGGGAGGAGCGAGAAGAGGAGAGGGGAGGAGCGAGGATTGAAGGATGGAGGATGGATGGGTAGGGGGAGGATCAACAAGGCAGGCCGGCGAAGGGGCAGAGAAACAACCAGAGACACTCCAGTGGGCGAATGGGATGAAGGGATTCCCGGAGCCCAGCCTGGACGGGGGACGGGACGGCGGACGGGGAAGATCGAGCGTACCCAGTCGGATGCTCTCGCTAGTGCCTCTTACTTTTTGGTGTCTTTGGGGAGGAGGGGGGATTTTTACCTCTTGGGGGCTTTTTTTTTTTTCGTCTTTTTTTTTTCTCGTCTTTTTTTGCTTCTGCACCGGGTTGGGTGGTGGTGGTGCTGGTAGTGGGTTGGCTTTCGGGGGTGTTTTGGTTCGTGAGCGTCTGATATCACGGCAGGTATGAAGTCACTGGGATCCGGCCGTCGCTGATCACGCAGGTCGGCTGGTCGTCTGCAGCAGGGAGAACCAAAGCCTCAGGGTCAATCCGGGTCGGCGGTGGTTTTCTGGTGCTTCAGCTGTCGGCGCAAGTGGCGGAGGCGAAAGCGAAAGCGAGCGAGCGCAGGAAGCGTTGGGAAGTGGGAACAAATTGTGATGGAGAATCTGAGGCTTTGCCCAAAAGGGGAGGCCGGCGCTGATTGGCCGGGGCGGGCACGTCGAATGAGTCGAGTCCGGACGGACAGGCGCTCTCACTGGTCCACGCGAGGGAATGGCCGAGGGAGGAGGACTGGAGGGCAGAGGGAATGCAGGCAGGAAAAAGCAATGCGATCGTAGCGAAGGGAGGGAGCAGAGGAAGAATCCCGTCAGTCCAGTAAGTCCAGTACGGTTAGATGGTTAGATAGTCCACGCGGTGGGTGTGAGGGTGGTGGTCAGTCAGTCAATCGGTGCAATCAAGGGCACGTACGGGAGGAGCCGCGGACGGTGATATGGCTGGGAAAGGTACCTGGTACGGGCCAAGTACTTAAGTACCTGGACGGGCAGCAACTCACCACCAGGTACCCATTGGGTCCTAGTACGACGAGACGAAATGGAGTCCTCCTGCTCCTGTGGTGACCTCCTACTCTCCGTCCTCTCCGTCCTCCGGCCTGCCTCGACTCCTGCACCGCCCATCCGGACCTTCCTCGTTCCTAATTTACCATCTATCATTTCCCTGCCTCCTACTAGTAAGTCGGCAGTATTACCTACTATTACTATTACCACGTATTGCCTCGCCGCTGCCCGTCCCCTCCGTTGCCCCTGGACCCTCTGCGGCCTCCCCAGGGAACCAGACTGCCAGACTCCCTCAGCCTGCCCGCCAGCATGGGGTAAGAGCCTTAGTCTAAGTACGGAGGATGATGCTTCTCTTTGTTCCATCGCTGCTTCCATGGCTCTAGCTACACTACACTACACCACACTTCCCTCCCCATGTCAATCGCTCAATCACTCAATCACGCACGCAGCACGCCCGCCCTGTGGCCACTCTTCCCTCCCCTCTCTCCCCCCCCCCTCCCAGAGCTGGTTGATCAGTTATTAAACCATCGCCTCCATGTCCGTTCCTCCGCGTCATCGCCTCCCTGCTCCGTAGCCAAGCCAGATCACGGACGGTATGGTCTGTTCTCCTGTCGCCGTGTTTCAGACTCTCGTCAACGTGTCTCTCGGCTCTCCGTCCCTGAGGGAACCACCGGAGCACACAACACCCCGCCTTGGGTTCCCCTCTTGCCACTTCTGGCAGCACGGGCTATCTACCGTAGCTTCTAGCTTCTAGCTCCTCGGGAAGCGACGAGGAAGGTTAGGGAGGAGGGGGCGAAGGGCTGGCATCATGGGATTCATGACGCACTGGGGTGAAGATCGCGTCCTGCTTTCGTGGTGGTCGGATATTTTCCGGGCATCACGGCCCTCTTTCCCCTTTGCTGGACGCTGACGGTCTGATCTACTTCTAATCCTACTGCCAGTATGTGATGACTGATGACTGCTGACTGCTGAGGCCGTCAATCGCCCGCGCGTGGGTTTTCCGCCAGGTTCCTGGCCGATGGTTCGTATCCGGGAAAGCTGCAAGCCTCCAACGCGTCCCGACTGCCTAGGGCCGTAGGACGCTAGCCTGCGGTGGGTTCGGGATCCGCCCTGAGTGGGTAACGGATGCCCTATAGCTTCATCACCTCTCCGAATAGGGGAAGCTCCTGTCCACACGAGCTGGCCGCTCCCCCCCCC
>KZ825997.1:51547-65072 GCA_003184645.1 Aspergillus ellipticus CBS 707.79
GGGGGGGGGGGAATATGCAATATTGTATGCTTTGCAGATGAGACCTGTCTGTTGTCGACTGCCATTATCGGAGGTAAGTACGGAGTACTCTACCTAGGGACGGTGTTGAGGTTGAGTTCCAGTCCCCCGAGTAAATACGGAAGCCAGAAGAATACTGGAAAATTCCCCCTGAAATCCTTCCACCAGATCAGAGTACAAAAATTGAATTAAAAAGGTATGTTTCTCCCACAAGAAAATAAAAACAAGAATACATTTATCCCAAGTACATAACTATGTACCGACATCGAAAAAGAAAACAAAACAAAATGGATGGATAAATAAATAAATGAAATAGATAGATAGATAGATAGATAAATAGATGAATGGCTGGACATACCGCACCGCTAATGCACCCGCGGCAGCCAACACCTAAAGTAAGATACTTAGGTACATGGATTCCCTACTATAGTACTCCGTACGTCGGTACTACTGTAGATACTACTGTAGGTACTCCGTAGGAAGGAAGGCGGGGCCAGCCACCTGATTGATCCAGAATCCCTCTGTTCGCCACAAATTGAAACACGATCGTACTTTATTCCGTGTGATTTTCTACTTTGGGGTTTGTCCCTCTCAGACTCTGTCGGACTTCAGACTTCAGACTCAGACACTAATTTTAAAAATTTTTTTTATGTATGGGGGAGGGAACACAACGAATCCTTGGGATTTGTTTTATGTATATGTATATTATTCTCACGAAGACTTGGAGTGAAAAAAAAATTGTATTTAATTATTCTTATAATGATAAACTCACGGAGTAGAATAACAGCAAGTGCTTGGGGAAGGGGGAAGATGGAAAGAAAGGCAAACTCTTAAGCTCTTTTCCCCTTGGCTTGTGCGCACGGGAATGGATGGACTTGACTTGACCTGAGTGTTCGGACTGGACGGGACAGGACAGGACAGGACAGTGCTGCTGAGCTGCTGAACTGCTAGATGGATGGATGGATGGATGGATGATGATTATGCAAGGGTTCGCACCAAATATCAGAATTCCCGTGCGGGTTGCAGGTTGGGTGCATATTATGTACCTACCTATCTAGTCTACCTACCTATGGGAGACCTTGTTTTTCACACTTTTGGGTGGGTTATTATTTACTAAGTACTCCGTACCTACGTACTGGAGGAATATCCTTGGGTATATAAATAACTACATTTTTTTTGTTTTGTTTTTCAAGCTAGCTGAAGAATTAGGACTTGCATGAATGGTTTATTTAGATATTAATGGAGGTTTGTTTTTGTTGATTGAAGGTGCAACTTGGGCTGGCTGGTTCCATGGTTTGGTTGGTGTCTGTCTGTCTGGCTGGGACGGACCGTGGCCGTTGACAGCCGGGTTCGTGGCATTTGTGGTTGGGTGGGTTTTTTTGTCTTACCTCTGTCTACTCTACCTGACTTGTGTAGTTTTAGTTTCGCCCTCTTTCTTTCTCTTTAATTATGTATGGTTATTGAGGTTGTACAAAGTCAAGTCAAGCATTGTGTAGGTACTGTAGGTTGGGTTGGTTTAGAATGCTGGGTTGGAGTTGCTGCAGAGATGTCTGTGTCTTTGTTTAATTTAATGTCTTTGATGCGAGGGGTTGCTGGTTCTCCTGGATTGATTGATTGATCGTCTTACCTAGGTGTGTGGTGTGTTGTGGACTGAGGCAGACATTGCCAGATAGTATTCCTGTCTGTTAGTGTTAATGCATGTTATGTCTGAAGATATAATCAATCCTGTGTAGTGGACTGTTGATCAGGGATCACGTGCATTATTTTGGATATCAATGGCTTCATTCTCGTCATATGTTTTTTTTTCAATCAGTCATAATGTCAGTAATACATAACTCATATCATAGGTACTATCAAGGTCGTCATCACCACATCCCAGAAACGTTCCATATCCCTTCCACAGGCCATAGTAAACCCATAGAAACCTGTGCTACAGGCTGAAACCCTCATGTCAATAAAAACTACGAAGTCGTCTTAAAAACCCCATCGACAATCACAATCCCATCCGACTCCTCATAATCTCAGCCCTTGGCCTCCACACTCCTCCCCCTCAGATCATCAATGCAATGCCCCTCTCGGCCAACATCTCCACAATATCGCTGAACCCCCTGCGAATCGCAACAACCACCGCCCCGTAGACATACCCCCGGACTTCAATCCCCGAATCCAACAGGAACCTCATGAGCTCGGTATCCCCGCTCCGCACCGCCTGCCTGAACGCCAAGATGTGATGGAACTGCCACAGACGGCTGGAGGAGGAGGTGCCACCACCACCGCGGGCGAGCAGCAACGCCCGTATAAATTTCCCGGTCCTTGTCATCGACGGCCCGGATGAGTGGGGACACGCGGTAGTGGAAGGGATTTGCTCCCCGGGCGAGCAGAAGGTTCACTAGCTTGGGGTGGTGGTACAGGACGGCCGTGAAGAGCGGTGGCGGGGTGAGCTGGGTGCCGTGGCGGGGGGGGGGCGTAGAAGTTGGCTTGGGCGCCGTGGGCGAGCAGGAGGGTGGTTGAGGCGGATGGCTTCGAAGAGGGCCTACTGGAGGTTGAGGATGAAGCGGGAGGTGAAGTTGTGGTCGGGGCTGTGGAGGGGGTGGTCGGAGGGCTGGTCTTCGATGAGGTCTTCGATGCGGAAGGAGAGATCGATTTTGGCGGTCGTGGTGGTGATGATGCATCCGTAGATGGAGAGCTACCGGTTGATCAACAGACCCGCAATGATGGAGATGGAGGAGCAGTCTGGAGGTGGCATTGTTTCAGCTCAGCGCATCTCATCTCATCACATCGCATGTCATTCACCCGCCATGTCAGTGTCACTGCTGCTTACATCTCGATTAGGCCCAGTGTTATATGGGCATTCTCGTTCTTCCCAGCAATGCGAGAAAAACATCGACACCATCGAAAGACCATCGAAAGGCACCGATGCGATCCTCCGCAGCAGGCCTGTCGAGACACGCGAGACTCGATAGTCGATTGGCAGGAAACCAGTTCCACCAGACCCTCGGCCGCTCTTCCTTCTCGGAAGCCCCAGCCGGGGAGATGCTGCCACACGGAGCCGTTCCTCGGTGGCGTCGCGCCGGCCCCCCGCGGGCTGCCAATCACGGCGGCTGGCTGTAGATGCGGTGTGCCGATGACCCGCTGCAGGAGCCGGCCTGGCTCGGAGCCGGAGGGCAAGCGAGCAGGGGCATTCCTGGGAGTTAACTCGGCGCCCTCATCGGGCTGTATAGGGCTGATCAGGGATGGACAAGTGTTGGGAGAACACGTGGAGCTTGGGTTACTATGGCATTCCCCGGTGAGGGTCCATATGTCACACGCCGTTGGCTGTTGGAGTACGGAGTACGGAGTAGAAGGTAAACAAATACAGACCTGCCGGATGAGGAGCTTGCTGAGGAGATTTCCGTTGAGTGGTTATATGTCTGGCATTATAGGTAGGCTCGGTGGAGTAGCTGACAGCACGGATTGACACCGTGAAATTGGGAGACTTGTTGGCAATCGTTTCCTTGACAACTGTTGCTAATGTATCACAGTGGGAATGGTGGCACGATGATATTATGCCTCAGATATAGCTGGTTCTCTTGATTGATCAAGATATAATGAAAGAAAGCTATTATAAAAATGAACTACGGAGCAGAAAGCTGATTAATTATGTTAGTCACTTGAGCCTATCACGGTTGCCATATGCCACAAACCATGCACTTGGCCTGGTCGGGTGTTTTGCTATAAAAGGATCAAAAGATAAACCATCCCTTAATACTACTTCTTGCATCATAGCAGACAGATCTGTTTGGGTCTCTTTGACAATTTCTAACAACCCGAGAACTGTTATCTCTCTTGTTGTTGATATGCAGTTTGAATCTCGCAGCATTTGCTAGATACAAATAAGACTGCCTCGCCCATGTCTCAACCTTGATTTGAGATTTATGCTAGTGATATTTGATGGAAAATCTGGAATAAAAAGTCTATTCGAATCTGAAGGCCGTCCCTCAAACTTAAGGATAATCTGGACGGAATACCGCCTATATGACCTGGCAAAAGCTACCTGGATCACGTCGAACCATATAGTGATGAGCACCATGAGTGTTCTAATTTAGATAATACTATATTCTTCGTTCTCATTGAGCAGTTGGTGTCTTGTGACCTTTTGTTCGGCACATAGGACTGAGTTCCAGTCTTCAATATCAGTCATGAATGATTCGACATTATCTCCAACATTACCATCAAATTGCAAATGCTACTGGAATATGAATGAATCTCGTTCCCCCACACTTGATCGCTATGCCCCAGGAGAAAAATATCGATGTATTCAAGCATTTGGAATATTAAATCCCACCCATGGCTACCGGCCCTGGATATAAGTCAGCAGACATATACTAAAAAATATGCCAATAGATTTCATACTCGACAAACATAGTGTAGGCAGCAATAGGTAATCTGGCCGGTGTGGCTAAACCTTTGCTCTGGACCATCTATTTAAAGAATCACTGCAACCTTCCACCACCTAGTCTTGTATGCAGTCTCATCAATATCAGTCTAGTTGCTCAATATCATTGAACTCTTGCATATTTCGCGTCCCCAAGTGGCCTACCCTTTACTAGACCCTGCTTACACAGACTATATGAAAAGCAATTCAGCATGAAGAAAGATCTAATACCCCCCATCATCATCCAACCCACAACAACAAAGAACCAGTAAACACAACCCCATCCCCCGGGTATAAGGACCGTCATAAACCAAACTCATGGGCATATCGTCATCAGTACCATAATCTCTCAAACTCATGCATAGCATCCTCACTCCATAACATCAACCCCATACCACAATCCCCATAACCTCACCTCACATCCACACCAAAGCCCCCATACCCAGTCCCAACCCCACCAACACCATCCCCCCATGACCCCTCGCCCCTCCCGCCGCATTCGCACTCGCACTCGCTGTGCCCGTCATCTGCGCCCCCGTCGCCGTACTCCTCCCGCCCGTCGACGCAATCTCCGTGCCAGTACTCTTACTCTCCGACCCCGTTCCCGTCGCAGTGGTGGTAGAAGTAGCACTCGCCGCCCCCGTCTCCGTGCTCAGGACGGAACTCGCCGCCGCAGCATTCCACGTCGTGGTTGAGAGCGAGCAGGAGGTGAGGATGTCGTATGCGGCTGCATCTGTGGTCAGTATTTTAGTTTTTATTGAGATGCGTTTCGGATCAGGAAAGTATTTCAGACTAGGGGAGGTGTTTCACAGGAGAGGGAAGGGAAGGGTTTGTATACCGTTGTCATCATCATCATCATCATCATCATCACTGTAGTAGGCAATGCAGGCCTCGCACAGCGGAAGCAAGGTGGAAGCCTCGGACCAGTCGCATACGCAGTCCTTGTCGCCGCTGTCGTCGTCGTGGTATCGGTGGCCGCAGCCTTCGGTGAGGCCGACGACGGGGCCGCAGACGGACCAGCAGTGGTTGGGCACGTCGGAGGACTCGAGGGTGTCCATTGCGAGGAGGGGGGTGGTCAGGAGGAGGGTTAGGGGGGGGAGGAGAAGGATGAGGGCGTGCATGGTGAGATTTGGTTGCTTGTTGGTGTATGTAGAGAGATGAATTGAGAGAGGGTTCTGTTGTTTAGGATGGTTTGTTGGCTTGCTGGTTTGCTGTACTGTTAATTTGATGGATGTTGACGATGATGATGATAATGGATCAACGGCCAACACCAGATATTTATACCTCGCGCAGATTCTATATTTGCTCTCCCCTTTCATCACTGCTACCTAATACAATCCACCGCACCCTCTCGGACTCAATTCCCAGACTCGGATAGTGCCACTCTCAGCATCCCCGACCTGCCCACATACTTACCTCCACTACGCACCCAGTTGCCTGCATGGTGTGCATTTACCCGGCCAAACACTACCTCCCTGTCTACCTATCATGAGAACAGAACGATGGTCACCCCACCACCTGCCCAGACAGACCCCAGCGACTAACTGCTAAGCCCTGATGCTATATTTCGTGCCAAGTCGCGGGAGGACCCTTGATATGACGATCTCGGGCAAGATAGCGCCAATCTGGTGGGCGAGAATGACGCTGCCTGGAGCGCTTTTCTTTACATAGTCAGTACCGTAGGTCGGTAGGTATACTGCGTTGTCGGGGCGGAACTTACAGTAGAGCGTCTCGGGTTAGTTGGCAGTTGCGGGCGGGGAGTTCCATATCCATCTCATTTACTACTGCGCTCTCACACACAGTACTGTGTGTATAGTATGGTTGAATTCGCCGCAGTGGAAACACAGGCATTTTCTCCGTGGTGCGGAATCTGGTGTACCTGGTCCAGTGTGGAGAAATTCGAAGGAGGGTTGCATGAGGACATGGTATGCTATCATGGGTATGATGTCATGTGCGTGGGTGAGTTTATCCTCCCACCGCAAGAATAACAGTTGGACACGAATGACACCGCCGAAATGTCAATTGAGCTTGTTCACTACCTTATTACTTACTTACTGTGGTCCTGTTGGCCATGTGACGTGGTGTGCGGGCTGATTGTGAAGATTAGGCAAGAAATTAGATCGCACCATCTGATTGCTGGTTGCGCCCGCTTTTTTTGTTTTCTAAGTGCTTAGTCTCTGCAGGTGCAGTGCACAGCCTCCGTCCCCCCGCTATATATAGATTCTGTCCGCGGCAGGTTATCCTGACTACAGTTTTTATATCTGCCAGTTAGGTGCTGGGTAATGGTGTTGCCTTGGGGTTTGGATTTGGATTTGGGCTGTGGGAAATAGGTGGTGGGTGGTTGTTGATGGGTGATGGGTATTGGGGGAAAGTAGTGCCCGAGGGGAGGTGGGTGTGTTTGGCTGGTAACCTTTTACCCGTTGCGTCGAAATTAATTCTTTGGTGGGAAAGGGATGATGCTTGTTGGATTTTTTTTTTGTGGGGGAATTGAAGTGTGTGGTTTAGGTAGAAAGAAAAAATTGCAATAGCTATAGATTTTGTGGTACATCTTGGATTCGAGTAAGATTTGTCGAGTTTGCTTTCAGGGCTTGTGCCTGTGGTTAGGAAAGGCTCTATAGATTATAGATAGACATATAGACCGGAATATAATTTAAACCACTTTTATATCATTTTTTATAATAATATACATATGTTAGGTATCATTGGGTGGTGATAATGATTGTGGCTTGGTTATCGGAGCAATATAAATATCAAGCTAACTCTCGGACAGACGGGAAATGAAAAAGAGAACATCGGGAAAGAATAAAGATTTTTCAACTGATTTTAAAGATACTAGAAGTTTAAAACATAACATAATAGTTCTGGTATAATAATTTGTGAGACTGCATAGAGTTTTGTACCTGTCTGCTATGTAATGACCGTGAACTCATCGGAGATGCTGGGTTATGGCCGTTGCAATGATAGTCTAGTGATAAGAACCGCTGCTAGATATAGACAGAGAAACGAGCATCGGGAATCTAATCAGATTTTTATAGATAGAAGTTTAAGCTCGAGGCAAATTAAGCAGTTAGCTTACAAGCCAGCAGCATATACACAGACCATCTCCGTACAAGACAGAAAAAGTAGCTATATTCAGTACTAGAGCAGGCTCCAACTGAGCATACATCCTGAAGATTTTCTACCAGACTTCCTACAGCACTCTTTATCAGACTATAATTCCCTATGCCTATCTCTGCAAGGGCAGAAAAAATGCAGAAAGGGTGGGTTAGAAGAAACAAAACCTTGAGTATGATTTCCTCCATTAAACAAATATCCAACATAGTAACACAGGCAATCTCATCTTGGTCTTATATTCTATGACCTATTCTTTACCTATATATGCACCACCCACATATCCACTGCTAGCATACAATATTTTATAGCATCAATCGCCTTCACTATAACAAATAACAAATCCTAGATATAAATTGTAAAGGATCTGTTAACTACTGAAACTTAAATCTGCGGTGTCGTGCCGCCACAATTCCACATATAACCCCCCCCCAGAGTCTCAGATACCCCAAATAGAATCAAAAATCCGGGCTCATTGCCCCAAAACACATTAACGTGCAGACTCAGCGGGCCCATCTACACCCATTACTCTGGTCCCCGATGAGGTGAATATGGCAGGCTGTTTGTTTGTTCATGTTCTTTCAGATAGAGTACGATGCGTTCAGAGCCGTGATACTTGCAGAGAGGTTTCAGCCTGGCCGACCTGCAGTAGTGTCAAGTGATAGGCTTCGCCGGTGCTCCTCATCTTCCTGTATGTGGTCTAGATAGCTTCACCTTACTGCTTAGCCACCTAATCACCCCTAATATTATCCGTCTCTACCAGAGCACCTCTTCCACTCCCCGCAGCTCGGAAAATATTCAATTCAGGAATGAGACATCTCGGGTGAGAATTGGTGTTCTTGATATGGCGGAGAGAGTGGTTGAGTGTATAGGGCTGGCGGGTCACGGGGCGGGCGGACGGGCCCGGCGGGCCAGGCCAGGCGCAACGGAACTTAACCGGCCGGCAGGACTGCGAATCCAACTGCCAACTGCCAACTGCTCAACCCACCATGACCGTGTATCGCCACGGCTTGCGAGCCACCCTCCCCATCCGACTCCCCCCAGCGCCAGTACCAATGCCCTGGCAGTCTCTCCTCCTTCCCCGCATCACCCACCCTGTCTTTAACCTGCGATTTCTCATCCCCTCCATGCTGTATGCCTCCGTCCGGGATAAACCCTACCCGTATTTCAAAATCGACACCCTGGTGCATGAAGCCATCCGGGCAGGCTTCCGGGGGATCGACAGCGCCGCCAATCCCAAGCTATATGATGAGCCCAAGGTCGGCTTTGGCGTCCGCAAGGCCATCGCGGAAGGCCTGGTCACCCGCGAAGATCTCTTCGTAGGCTACCTCTTCCCCCCCCGACATGATTCCATTGACCAGCGGCTAACGCATCCCAGCTTCAATCCAAATTCATGGGAATGAAACACCAGGACCCGAATCGGGTACCGTACAATCCCAAGCTCGGCTTGACGGACCGAGTGTATCAGTCGATCAAATCCTCCCTGCATGATCTCCGCCCGGGCTTCCCGGCCAAGAGTAGCCCGTTGGACTCCTACATCGACATGTTCATCCTCGAGGCCCAGCCGAATGACCTGAACCAGACGGTGCAGGCCTGGGAGATGATGGAGACCTTCTGGCCGCTGAAGATCCGCCACCTGGGCATCGCCAACGTCAACGTGGACTTCCTCCGGTCGCTGTGTGAGCGGGTGCGCGTGCAGCCCTCGCTGGTGCAGAACCGGTTCGGCGAGGGGATGAAGTACGACAGTGCGGTGCGCACGTTCTGCGCCAGCCAGCAGATGGTCTACCAGGCCTGCGACCTCCACGTGCACAACTCGGAGCTGCTGGAGTGGGGAGTCGTCCGCCGGCTGGCCGAGAAGGCAGGGATTTCGACGAGTCTTGCTCTGAACGGCTTGGTGATGGGCCTCGAGGGGGTGACGGTTGTGAATGCCAATTACACGGCGGAAACACTCGGGGAGGACGTGGCATTTTTCCAGAAAATGGCCCAATTCACGGAGAAATGCCCGCGGGAGTGGTCGACAATGAAGGACGAGTTCGGGGAGATGATCGGACTGCTGGCGCAGGACTCGCTGTGGCTGCCGGCGCGGGCGTGAATGGATGCAATGGTCGTAGTTAATTATGTATAATGATATCCTGTCTGATTCTGCTGTCTCTTGTCTATTGTCTATTGTCTATCCTACTGGATATCTATTGTGTCCCTGAATGTACATCTCTGCACCTCGACACCTGAGGTGTCACCCTGCCTGCTGCTGAGTCAGCCGGGGCGTGACCTCATTGCGGCGCGCCAAGAGAGGAGCCTGAGCCGGCCTGATGGCGGCCTTCTTCGCATCTCGAACTTTGCCCGTTTTCTGTCGTCCTCCGCCAGATCCTCGCCAGATCCTCGCCAGATCCTCGCCCCGATCCACCAGGCGCCGCCCGTTGTGCTCCAGCCCCGACTTGCCATCCCTCCATCCGCCCTCCTCCCTCCTCGCCCGTCCTCGCCTGCGCCTGACGCCCTCCCCAGCCTCGTTTGGCCCGTGTTACAGGTTCTGCCGACCGTCTGACTCCACGCCGACCGACGCCCGCCTCGTCCAGCCCGAGCCTCTGCGTCGTCGCCCACCCCCATTGCAGCGACGCATCCACGCCGCGACGACTGATCCTGCACGACCGCTTGACCCGTCGCATCGCCGGCCCGGGCCCCGATCCGCCTGCGCGTTCGTTGCTGGTTCTTCCGTTTAGCGTCTGCGGCGGCGCCCGTCGCGTCTCCGCCAGTGACACTTGCGCTCCCACCCCCCCGGCCGTCTGCTGCAGAGCGTTCCCTGCTCCTGTCGAGGGATATCGCCGGGCATTATAGACCGCCCCGACGTGGATGCCCATTGTGTCGCCCGTGGCCTGCATCCTCCGTGCCAACAAAGCCTTCCGCGCCGACCCCGCCATTTGCCCGACCGACAAAGCGCTTCCTATTGTTCGCCCCATCTCGGACGGTGCCTGGCTGCCCCCCAATCGAGCCTGAGCCTGAGCCTGCGACTGCCACGACCCCTAGACCGCCTCTTCGCCTGATCGACGCCGCTCGTCCTGTCGCCTGTGATGAGTCCTCAAGGTGTCACCCGCAAGAGACCGGCCCCGGGAGCCTCCCCCAGCGTCCACCCGCAGCTGAATCCCCTCTCGAACTACCCCCAGAACACCGGCAACCAACTCTCCAACGACCAGTTCCTGCAATGGGGCCAGAACCCCTCCCCCACCGTCTCCAGCCCGTCATTTGCGGAGGCCAACCCATACAGTGCTACGGCCTACACATCGAGCCCGGATGTCCCTGCCGCTACCGCCACAGCATCGGGGCAACTGGCGCGTCGACAGACCCCGACGCAGCAATTGGTCAGTCGGGGGCATGGGTATGAACAGACGCCCACGACGTTCTCCGACCAAGGGAGCGGGTCCGGAGAGTCCGGGGGATGGGGGGAGAGTTTGGAAGATCTGTACCAGCGTGCGATGGTGGCCAAGAGGGACTCGCAGGCCAAGCGGAAACAGATCCCGCCGTTTGTTCAGAAGCTGAGCAGGTGAGTGTACCCGGGAGACGCAATGGACGATGGCTAACGGTAGCAGCTTTCTGGACGAGTCCAAAAACACCGAGCTGATTCGATGGTCGGACGACGGAAATTCCTTCATTGTGATGGACGAGGACGAGTTCGCCAAAACGCTGATCCCGGAGCTATTCAAGCACAATAACTACGCCTCTTTCGTGCGCCAGCTGAACATGTACGGCTTCCACAAGAAGGTCGGACTGTCGGATAATTCGATGCGAGCCAGCGAGCGGAAGAACAAGAGCCCCAGCGAATACGCCAACCCCTACTTCAAGCGTGGCCACCCGGACCTGCTGTGGCTGATCCAGAAGCCCAAGAACGCGGCCGGGCAAGGCCCCAAGATGGGCAAGGGGAATGTGCGTGTGAAGACGGAAGACGTGGACGAGCACGATAACGAGGACTACGGGGATGATGGGATGGTGCCGTCGCGCGACGACCGTGCGCGGAACCGCCAATTGTCCTTGGTCACAAACAACAACTCCATGCCCAAGGATCAACTGGCGGGGGTGTATCGCGAGCTGCAGGCCATCCGTCAGCAGCAGCATATCATTTCCACAACCATCAGCAAACTACGGAGGGAGCACGAGCAACTCTACGCACAGGCCGCCAACTTCCAGGAGCAGCACACCCGCCATGAGAACTCGATCAACGCCATCCTCACCTTCCTGGCCACGGTTTACAACCGCAGCCTGCAAGGGCAGGAGGGCCCGCAAAACCTGGCCAACTCCTTCGCCGGTGCCATCTCCCAGGACCAAGGGAACGTTGTCGACATGGGAGATGACTTCCTGCTGAGCACCCTAGGGACTCCCAATCTCAACAGCCCTGGTGGCCCGCGGTCGATGAAGAAACAACCGCTGCTGCTGAAAGCGCCTCCGGGGCCGGACCGCCCGAGCCGTGCGACGACGCTGTCCCCTGCCACCAGCGGCTACGATCGGTCGCAATCGCGCGGGCATGGCCGGCAGCCTAGTGCCACCCAGTCGGGGCACGTCGAGGAGGTGTTTGACAACAGCCCGCGGCAGAAGGAGGCCGCCCCGGCGAACCAGTCGATCCCGCAGCAGGACATCATGTCGGTCATCCAGAACACCAATGCGCGCAACGGCATGCCCACCACGTTCGCCGACTTCCCCAACGTGCTGTCCTCGCTCGAGACCTCGAACGGCAACTCGCCTCTGACCCCCAACCAGCGCGCCGATATGCTCCGCCTGATGGCCAACGAAGCCAACTCCAACGGGTCCAACGCCTCCACCACCTCCCAAAACAACGCTCTGGTCACCCCCACGCCGCCGCCGATGCCGCACAACTACTCGGGGCGACTCGCCAGCACGCGCGCTGAGATCGACAACCTTGTAAAGATGCAAGCGGAGCAGGACCGCTCCGTGCAGAACCTGACCAACCTCCTCCAGCCCCTGAGCCCGACGGGCGCCATCCCCGGCATTGGCGCAGACGGCAACCTCCCCCCTCCCCCCCTCGATCTCGATCAAATATTTAGCAACGACTACTTCACGGACATCGCGGATCTCGAGCACAACAAAGCGAACCTGGACTTCGGCGACTCCTCCAACCCCGTCCCCGCCACCACCGCGTCCGACCCCGCCGTCACGGCCGCCGGCGACGACAGCGCCATCAAAGACGCCAGCGAGCTGTTCGACTTCGACCACATCCCCGCCGACGGCGACCTCTTCGGCGGCTCCTCCAACCCCCCACAGCACCCCTCCAACTTCTACAACAACTTCGACAGCACCGCCTACGGCGCCAACCCGGACGTCGCCTCCTCCTCCCTCCCCCTCAACCACGACTCCAGCCGCATCGAGACCCTCCCGGACAGCGAATCCACCAGCCCGGCCAACACCGTCGACGACGGCCTGCAGTACGGCGGCTCCGACGCGACCGATTCTCAGGCCAAGGGGGGTGCCGGCGCGAAACGGCGCAGGAAGGCGTGAGCTTGGCTGGCATGGCAGGCGTGGCGTGGCGTGGCGGCGTAGCATGGCATTCCCTTCTCTTCCTTTCTCTTCCCTTCCCTTCCCGACCTGACCTTACTTATCTATCATGACTATCTCCCCGGGCTGCGCAACGGCATACATAGGCTAATGCTGGAGTTACGAATACGAATAAAAGCATAAATTTCCTTGATTTTTTGGAGGCCAGTGCGTATCAGTCAGTGATGGGACTGGACTTGATGGATCGTATTTGTTATGGATTGTAGCTGTAGCTGTAGCTGGCTGTCTTAAATCCCTACCTCGAATCACCGCTCCCTTATTGACGATATGCTCGTTCTATATGTAGTAGTGAAACAACATTTATGGTATGGTTCAGTACTCTATTCTAGATATTGTTCATGGGATGTGATATGTCGTATGTACGCTGCCTGTCTGCCTGTCTGCCTGTCTGCCTGTCTGCCTGTCTGCCTGTCTGCCTGTCTGCCT
>KZ825998.1:0-71947 GCA_003184645.1 Aspergillus ellipticus CBS 707.79
CCCCCCGAACCGTGCTTGCTCGTCTGGCATCGGGGGTCGCTTCTCCCCTTTCCGGACCCATGGCCGTCATCTGTGCCTATCAGGTTCAATCCCCAGAACTCTAGGTTGGATGCTGAAACTAGGGGGCGTCGGATCAGTGGGTTGTCGCACCATTGGGAAGGCGGGCTGATGGGGTCAATCACTTGCTCGGTGCTACTAACAATAACTTCAATCGACTCCGTACTGGGGACCGAGTGGTGGGCGATGGCGCCGCGCTACTGGTTCCCTCAGGATTCCGAGATAAGCTTGTTACTTGTTAGCGACTCGATTCTCGTCCGAGTCTGAGAACCCAGAACCCACCCAGGGTACCGAGTGATGATCAACCGGGAGAAAAGAAAATAAATGAAAAGAGGGTCTGGAACGGCAAATTCTCTGCATTGAGCAGTCCGCACAAGCCGTCCTAACCTGTGATAATCGAAGCCCGTGCATATTTTTTTTTGGACATCCACGTACGGCTCCATACCGCACTACTACTACTCCATGTCTCCATCAGAGCCATCCATCTCCACTATCTCCAACCCCTCTTTAGGCAACCCCTCTTTGGTCACTGGTGGTAGTGCTCTGCTCCGCCTAACCAAGTTCCCATCCCATGCATGACCCATGGAGCAGCCGTCAAAAGTCCTCCCAGGAAATACAGACGAGGCGGCAAAGAGGAGGAGGGGGGGAGGAATTGGGAGCCGTCAAAACCGGTGACTGTTACGGCACGATCCATCAGGATCCGCGATGTGCGCTGCACTGACCACTTTGGGCCATTGCTTCCGTTGATACAGTGACTAAGTAAGAAACCAAGTACAGCATCGAGCAGTAGTACACCAAAGGGGATTGCCAGACTAGCCCTGAGACGAGAGTATTCGGGTCAATTACGGCTCCTAGGTAAGTAGGTATGTATGTGCATAGGGTTTATTCGACGACGCAACAGTCATGGCTTCTGCACGGGCTTTGCACACGTCTTACTTACATCAAGTAGTACTACATAGGTAGCAGCACGTACAGAGCGCATCTGCGCCAACTGCCACTGACTCTGACTCCAACTCTGTCCATACATCCAACGGTGAGGCGGTTTAACTTCTCTCTCCCCCCCTTTACACTGAAAAACCGGCAAGAGGCGTGAAAAGAAAAACCCAAATAACAATATCTCCTCCATTCCTTTTTCCCCCCTCATCCTCCATAGCACAGGACTAGCTAGCGTCTCCTCCCATTCAACCGGAAAAATTCGCCTGTCTGCCTGTCTGCCTGCATGTGGCTGGGCTGATCGCTCCTCATTTTTTCCTTTTTTCTCCCTCGATCCCATGAACCCTGTGGCTGGGATGGGATGGGCTGGGCTGGACTTGTTCAGTAGTAGGTAGACCCAGACAGACTCAATTTTATGGCCTACTAGTAGTACCTACCCTACGGAGTACGTTACGTTGGGCTTGCCTTGGCCCATGCCCTAGACAAAGCACCAACCACTAAATAGATAGATACACTAAATAGATAGATGGGTGGAGAGAGAGAAAAATAAAATAAAAAACATAATGTGAGGAAAACTAAGGACCTGGAACCTGGAACCTGGAACCTGGAACCTGGAACCTGGAACCTGGGACCTGGGAGTTTTGTAGAATGTTCTTTCCGTCACTCTTTTTTAGTGTCTTTCGATACTACCTTAGGTACCTAGTGACTGAGTTTCTTACTATGGGTTTGGTGAAATGCGGGTTTTTGTGATAGTGTCGTTCGTTCCTGCCGTTTTTTTTTTTTTTTTGTACGGGGGGCTTTTTTTTTGGTCTTTGGGATGGGATGGGGGAGACTGTAGGAAGTTGGATGGAGCAGCAAAAAAAAAAAAAAAAAGACAAAGAAAAAGAAATGGTTATATTGGGTCTTCAGGCTCCAGGAAGGGAAGAGGGGAGGGAATATTGAATGGGTATCTACTTAGTTCCGTAGTTGGTTTGCTGGATGGAGGAGCTGGGAATTTGGGGTGTGGATTTGTCACTTCACTCACATACATCTACTGCTGCTACCTATCTAACTATCTAGGCAGTTTCTGCTACGATGTATCAGCTGGTACTTTCTTGGTTGTGCCTAGATAGGTATGTAGGTAGATAGATGTGCAGTGCAGTCCAATGGTAACTACTACTACAACTAGTAGGAGAACGAGAGGCTACCGGTTCGTCCCGGAACATCACATTCACATCCGTGGAGGGAGTTGCAGCCTGCACCTTAAACCTAAGTCGATACGTCCATCCAACCAACAGGTACCTACCTAGGCAGCAAGCAACCCGGTAACCTAACCTAGCCTAACCTGCCTACCCAAGTAAATATCTCACCGCATCATCGCCATCAAACCCGCCGAGTTAAACCCTGACAAATACCGGCATCGACTCAATCGGACAGTCAACCTGGACCTCCTTGCCTCCCTCGTGGATTTCTTTCTCCCCCCATGGTCGCCACGACGCGCCCACAGGCAAATACGCCGTGATCGTCCGCTGCCCAGCCTCGAGCACCGGCACGACCAGGTACTTGGAACCATAGAGATACTCCGTTTCCACGTCCCAGGCCCTCTTGTCCCCGGGGAATTCGTAGAACAGGGTTCGAATCACGGGCGTCCCCTTTTCATGTGCTTCTCGCATCAGACCCCGCGAGTAATCCCTCATCTCTTCCCGGATTTCGATATACTTTTTACAAATCGCGTAGACCTCGTCGCCATAGGACCAGATCTCGTTGTTGGACCCAGACGCCGTCGGCTGGCCCTCTGGCTTGGGCTCCCGGTCACCGTGCAGGCGCATCACCGGACAGAACGTCCCCCACTGGAACCACCGCGTGAACAGCTCTCGGAACCCCGGGTCCTCAGGATTGCCCCCGTGGAAGCCACCAATGTCTGTCGTCCACCATGGGATCCCGGATAGACCCATGTTCAGCCCCGCGGCGAGCTGGTTGCGGAACGAGGGCCACGACGACGCGATATCGCCGCTCCAGACGAGCGTCCCGTACTTCTGGCTGCCAGCCCAGGCGCACCGGAGCAGGTTGACGATGTTCTCCTGTCCGGCACCCTGCATGCCTTCGTAGAACCCCCGAGCGTATTCTTTCGGGAAGATGTTCCCGATCTGCAGGTTGCTGCCGGCGTGGTAGCGGTAGATGTCGAAATCGTAGATGGAGTATTCGGGTTCTGCTTCATCGAGCCAGAAGACTTTGATGCCTTTGGCGTAGTAGTTTTTCTGCGCTTTCGACCAGACATATTCTCGGGCCTCGGGGTTCGTGGCGTCGAAGTGCGTGATGTCGCCGTCGCATTGCATCGCGACTCGCATTCCCCGGTCGTGGCGGATTAGAAGCCCGCGTTCGAGCATTTCGGGGAAGTTTTCTGACGCAGTTTCGACGGTCGGCCAGATTGAGACCATTAACTCGACATTCATTTCTTGCAGTTCTTTGATCATGGCATCTAGAGGAGCGGTCGATGGTTAGTCGGGGGAGTTTGTGATCGAAGTCGGGATGGGAGGATGTGCAGTATACATACCAGGATTGGGCCAGAATTCAGGGTCGAATTTCCACTCCCCTTGGTGTTTCCAGTGGAAGAAATCAATGACGATTAGATCCAGAGGCACTTTCCGTCGCTTGTATTCTCGGGCCACATCAAGTAGCTGCTCCTGGTTCTGGTATCGGAGCTTACATTGCCAGAACCCGAGACCGTACTCAGGCATCATCGGAACGTACCCGGTGACTCTGCTGTATGCCTCCTCGATCTCAGCTGGGCTATCACCGGCGACAACCCAGTAGTCCAGCACCTTGGTGGAATAGGCTTCAAACGTCATGGTGTTGGTACCAAGCACGGCTCGTCCGATAGCCGGATTGTTCCAGAGGAACCCGTATCCGAGGGATGAGAGCGCAAATGGTATGCTGGCTTGGGAGTTCCGGTGGGCCAATTCAATATCTGAACCTTTGAGGTTCAATGAGGGTTGCTGATACTGGCCCATTCCGAAGATCTTCTCTTTTTGATCGAGCGACTCGAACCGCATGGTCAGGTGAAAGTCGCCCCCCAGGATGGGCCGCAGCTCTCGAGCCTCTATCTCCAGAGCGCTACATTTAGGGTCTTTCGGATCGCGGCGGTGGCGTGCGTATTCTTCCAGGAGCTTGTCTCCTTTGTGGTTGTAGATAGTGATCTTGCCACGCTGGGAGACAGTGGCTCGTATTTTGCCGTTGGAGATGCTTGAATCCTTGCTCTGCTCGATGTTTATGACCGGAGGAGCGGCTAAGAGCTTCGAAGATAAGGCCCAGTCTTCAGTGGGCATGGAAGCAAGCTTCGTGGCCCTCACACGGAATGCATTCTCCCCCCATGGTTGTATCCAGAGAAGGTGGTCGTCAAACCGGAAAACGAGCTTGTTGTCCTCAGCGTAGAGCATTGTAGATAGGTACAGTCCGTGTCAGGGTGCTCTAGAAGAATGGTTTCAATTTAGCATTATCGGCAGTAGCAGCAGCAGCAGAAGAAGGGACGGCCCATCTATATGTGGGAGGCAAAAAGGTGAGATACTGCAATTGGGGCCACGATAACTTGCTTAGCCTAAGCACGTCGACCCTAACGTGTAACAGATGCGGTACGATTGATAAATCAACATGATCCCCCCGCTATGGTCGCCTTGCTGCATCCAGCGTCACCGGTGTCATTATGACTGTCTTCGATTCTGTGTTGTGGAAAAAGTCCGGCAGTGGGGACAAAGGAACTGCTCTAGAACGAGTGACCTGGCCAGCCAAGAGAAAGAAACCATTTCAGCCTTTGGCGATCGCCTATTGGGTCATTATCGAAGGCTATATAGCCTAAAGTCGGCCAGGGAAACAGCCACGTCAGGACGGTGAGGAGGAGGATGAGAGAAGAAGACGGAGAAGCGGGGAAGTTGGGAGCCCCGGGCTTCCCCGCCAACAGCGTCTCTTTCTCGAGCCCGTTTACGATGCATCTTTGAACAATGATTCCGGCAGCTGGGTTCACATTCTCACCTTGAAAGCAAGCAGTACAGCCAATTCTCTGGAGAGGAGTGTGCCATATCATTGAGAATGGAGCCGGGTGAAGGATGATTACTTTCTCGCCGAGCTTGGGAGCATCATCCCTGCGATAGTGGCCCATTGTCGAAGAAATGGCCTCTCAACACAAGTCAGGCTTGTCATCGGTGAAACACCATGACTCGCTGCTCGACGATAGCATTGCCAGGGACACAGAGCTTCTAAGCTCCCAGATGGACTTAGCTTAGCTTCCCAACCGGAAGGCAGATATGACTGAAGTCAAACCCAAGTGATCTTTAAATGAGAGATACAGAAACTGAGCGACACCGATAGTAAATTTACTATTCCGTTATGCCAGGAAAACTATCAGCCGGAATACCTAGGTAGCATTGTGGTCCGGTCCGTATATTCCGTGAAATCTTAAGAAGGCGTCAGATCAATACAGATTTCGAGATTTCGAGACCACAATGCTCCGATGCATTAAACAGCTATAAGGGTACCTCAATGATGTCAATAGCATCGATGGTGAGGATCTAGAAACTGTGGCGGTTCTAGATGGGCCAGGCGATTCCATTTCCACTGGAATCATCGCTTATTCCATTATCTCTAGCGGGATTCCAGAGTAGACGCTCACCATGGAGGCGAGAGCCTAATGTGCTTGCAAATGCGAATGGTTGACGCTGACAATGTCGCTGGCGCAGATCATCACCGCTGGAATTGAGGCTCATCTGATTCATCCGATTGGGGCTTATCTGACGGGAAATCTGCCTGTCTTTCGATCCAAAGCCCGAATGAGCAAGAGTGTGAAAGTGGGACCCAGGGCGACTCCATCGTTCCGTTTCAATGGTACTCTCATCGGAGGTTTAGCAAAGCTCGTTGTCTATGGAGGTGAGTTGGTCGCCGCGGTGAAGACCAGGTGAGAGGAAGGTCAGGCAGACCTGAGGTGTGGTAGGTGTGCAACACTCACACTGGGGAGAGATAGGATGGAGTACTCCGGACTCCGGACCGGAGCAAGCTGCGGCGAAGCTCCGCCCAAGTGGCGCGGGCGGTGTGAGGTCAAGTTCCCTTCGGCTTCAGTTTGCGACCACCTCGGCCACCTCCCGTCCCCTCTTCTCCCCAGCGTCACAGCTCCCTGACTCGTCGTTGAACATCCTCCCGCGGAGACATACGTCTACATCTTATAAGTAGCAACCGTCCACCTCTCCCGACAACGTCTCCTCCCCAATGGAGGTCGTGCAACAGCCTCTACAACCAGACACGATGGACGCCTCAATGGACATCGACATGGAGATTGACCTGGGCCCTCTCCCAGAGGCCGAACACATCGACACCGTGAGTCCCCATGCGTTAGTCCAACCCCAAATGCCCTCCTTACAGCGGTCTAACACCCTGGTTGAACTTCCCAGGAGCCAACTTTTATGACGGGAACTGCTCAGGATGGAAGCTTGGATCACCTTGATGCGGAGGCACAGTACGAAAAGGTGCACATACGTGGTGTAGATGAATTGACCACTGAAAATATCAAACGATTCGCTGTCGAGCATTTTCCCATGGAGGAACCAAGCCGTGTCGAGTGGATTGATGACACATCGGCGAATCTCTTATACTCATCTGGGGAAATTGGCCTCCAGGCTTTGTCCGCATTGACACAGGTGAACGAGGAGGAAGATGCATCCGCTTTGCCCGCCCTACGGTTACGATCGGCGAAGTTCGTGTCCACCCACCCCGACTCAGTTCTCCAGGTGCGATCGGCCGTGAAGACGGATCGCAAAAAGCCTCGCGCGCACGAAGCCAGCCGATTCTATCTTATGCATCCCGAGCATGACCCTCGGGAACGTTTGCGCCGGGAGCTGTCAGACAGACGGCGCTCGGGAGGTGGAGATCCCGGCGATGGGGATTACACACGAAGACGATTTGACGGTCGGGAGCTACGACGACGGAGGGATCGTGATGCAGACGAGAGTTTTAGCGCCAATATGTACGACGATGCCAAGCCCGCCAGTCCCGATCGCTCAGAGCCGGATCGCAGTTACGATAGACGGGACGACAGACGAGGAAGGCGAGAGCAACGTGATCTCTTCCCAGAGGAAGGGCGCTTGTCGGGCCGCCTTCGCGACCGCACTGCGTCACCTGGTCGAGACAGCCTAATGGAAGGAGGGTACGCGGAGCAGGATCGACGCGACTCTCGCAGACATTTCCGAGAGCGATCGCCTCAGCTCAACCGTCGCAATGAAGGCAAAGAGCTCTTCCCGTCTTCCGGGGCTGGAGCCGCCAGCGATTCCAACACACGGGAGCTGTTCCCCAACCGTACGGTCAAGGAGTTTTTTCCCAGCAAAGTCAGCAATCATCGCCGGTCGGACGCGATCGACGCAGCGGATGAGACGGCAGACCTTTTCTCTCAGAGAATATCCGTCCCTCTTATGGATGGATCTCATGATCAGCAACCCCCGCGGCGCAAGAGAGACGTTGAACTCTTCCCAGAGAAGGGTGATACGGGTGTGCTCAATATCCGCGGTGCAGCAGGGCAGGACCAGGGAATGTCGATTCGCGGGGCTGCAAACGGCATCTCAATCAAAGGACGGGGAGCGTCTGTGAGGGAGCTTTTCCCATCCAAATACAGCTCCAATGCTGGCAAGGAGCTGTTCTCAGACAAAATCGAAGGGCGAGGTGGGCCGCGACGGAGGGCTGAAGACATGTTTAGTTGAGGGCTTCGGACTCGGGGAGGCGATCTGATGAGAGCGGCAGCATCAGTCGCCATTGCTGCAGCATAGGATGTCGTCGTTTCTATCCTTCTTGGTTGTTCTTATATACTTGAATGGTGGTGCATAAAAGTCTAAAGAACCGACTGTTCCACAAACGCCATTCACATCTTGTGATACCAATCTTTCATTTTGTATAATATTCCATCCATACTTTCAGCCTTTCCTTAATGAGATACTCACTCCTACCTCTTCCAGTATTTCCCGTAGTGCCCAGTCTGAAATGCACATTTCATTCAAGTATGCCATGCCCTCGGTCGAAACGAGTCAACCAAAGTGGAACTGTAGCCGCCGCCGCTATCACAAAACATATCTCCCTTGAACCTTATCGCTCCACCGATAATCCCCCCCCATTGACCCAACCCTCCAAGATGCCTACCGAATCCCAACAGGCCTCGTTGGCGAGTATCCTCGTTGCCCGTTTTCTACGGACACACGACTACAGCCAGACTCTCGACACCTTCCTGCGCGAAGCGGGACTCCCCGCCAACGCGGGGCAACTTCGCAGCAAGGACGAGGAACAGCCCGCCTGGACGATCGAGAGCGTGCTCGAGGAGAAAAAAGCGTTTGACCAGAGTGTGAACTTCGAACGCTACGGCGATGACGACAAGAACAAAGGCATTTGGAGTGTCCCAGGTATGCTGCAGTGACTATCTTGTCCTCTTTCATTCTCTGTCGCAAAAGTAAACGAACTGAACCACCGTCACAGCACCTACCAAGCCAAACATCGTCGCAACGCCAACCGCCTCAAATATACTGGCTTGCTCCGTCGAGCAATGGCAGCCCCCCACCAACAACAACAACAACAACAACAACAACAACAACAACAACAACAACAACAACAACAACAACAACAACAACAACAACAATGAGCATCCAGAAGAAGCCCCATCATCGTATCTCGTCGCCACCGGCGCAGACAAACAGCTGCATCTCTTCCAAACATCCCCCGGCAACGACCCCGTGCAGTCATTCTCGCGAACTTCAGAGGCCCCCATCCTATCCTACGCCCCGATCCAGGATGGAAAATGCGTGCTCCTGACCAACATGTCCGGCCAACTGCTCCTGCAGCGAGGCGCAGAGATCCTGGACCGCAGAAAAGACCACGCCAAGTACGCCGTCAAAGTGATCGCCCACGAGGACGACACTGATGGATCCGTCTGGGTCGCAACGGCAGGCTGGGACTCGAAGGTCTTCCTTTACCGGCTTAGTATCTCAAACGACGAAGCAACGGCAATCGGCGACCCCGTCGCATCGATCCTTCTGCCGTCCAACCCGGAATCCATCCTCTTCGTTCGCCATACAGACACAAACCACCTGATTCTCCTCGTCTCCCGCCGTGACTCCACATATCTGTATTACTACCAGGTCGGTCCCGACCACCACCACCAGCTACAGGAGGAACCCTCCTCCAGACCTTACGAATGCGCCCTCCTCGGTAAGCAAAACCTGGCACCTCATTCGAACGCTTGGGTCGCGTTCTCCCCTTCGTGTCTTGCTCTCAGCCCACATGACCCCGGTCTCCTTGCCGTTGCGACGTCGACTCTGCCGCACATGAAGGTCATGATTGTGCGTCTGTTGTTTCCCTCGAAGGAGTGCTTGGATGCTGGTGCCGATGCTGAGCCGCAGACACAAGCTGCGCAGGCGCTCGCCGCCTTGTCGCTTCAGAATCGCGAGGACGCGGCGATCATGATCCAGGCGAATACGTTCGCCCCGCAGACGGCGTACTCGACTCCGCAGGTGGTGTGGCGGCCGGATGGCTCGGGGGTCTGGGTGAATGGGGATGATGGGGTTATTCGCGGGGTGGAGACTAAGACGGGGAAGGTCGTGACGCTGCTGAAGGATGGGCATGAGGTTGGGTGTAAGATTAGGGCGATCTGGGCTGGATGGGTTGAGACGACTACGAAGGGAGGGGAGGTTGGTCAAGAGGAGTGGTTGGTTAGTGGGGGGTTTGATAAGAGGCTTGTTGTTTGGAAGCTTGAGTGAGTTTGCTTGGTATATCTAGATCACTATGATATCTGGAAACATGTATTCTTTATGTTTTTTTTTTCTTTTAACAAATGCATAGCAAGAGAGATAAAAAGTAGAAAAGATAGAGTTGAAACTGATTATTGACTATCAACCTCGATGGGGCTACAAAGGATGTAGCCCTCCGTCCATGCACCATCTTGCCATGGGAGAGCAAAGGAGGAAGGTGTTTGGTAATTGGAGGGCAGGGGATCTTCTCTCGGCACGTTGAAAAATCCTTCAGCAAGCGCGCATGGGGAAAGCGCGGTGCTGTACACACATATGCCTGTTCATAAAAGAACTACGATGGCCTGGAAAAACCACCACCATCAACCGACCCCGTCATGGAAAAAAAAAGCCAAACAACAATCATGAGACCCAACAACCAAAAAGTTGCTGTTTTCAAGCTATGCACGTTGCAACAGAACCGGGATTCATTTGCTTTATGTACGTGACAACCGTTTGCGCCCGGGCGACGAAAGACCTGGCCCCGCGTATATCCGACCACTTTCCATGACGTTGTGATTGTGTTGGTCGCATGAAAAGGAAATGGGGAAAAAAAAAGAAAAGGACGGACGATCAACCAACTCAAATCGCTTTCATTTCTTTTTAAAACGTTTCTATATTAGTTGAATTGATTTAGGCGATCTCGCGCTTGCCCTCCTTGCGCTCCTTCTGTGTGGTTGTTAGCGGGGGTTTCGTTTGTTGACAGGAATGTCGAATGATGTAGACAGAAAAACGTACCAGAGCCTTGGCGGTACCGTGAAGAGCGTGTCTGTGGTTGCGGCGGAACTTGGGGTCAACACCCTTGAGGGAGGGGTAACGGTGGGTCTTGGGCTTCTTGATACTGTTGATTGCAAGATGACCATTGTCAGCGTCCAAATGTTTCCCTCCTTTTGGCCTGGGTTCCCCGTCTCTTGATGGCCGAGTGATAGTGAAAGGTGTGAATACGCGAAGTGTTGGATATGGTCGATTTTTTCGGTATGGTGAGAGAAACCCGTCCCCATCGTCGAAATATCACCCCATACCCAACACCGCAGTAATCGTTCCCCTCTTGTCTTTCCCCCTCAAAACATGTCGTCGAATCGGAGAGAGAGCAGCAAAGATATCGATGATACGCACCCGTTACGGTGAGCCTTCTGGCTGTTGTGGTGCTGAGACGCGTTCTTGGACTCTGGAGAGAGAAGGTCAGTGACTGATCGATGTGTGCCTCGGACAGCGACGAAAATCGAGCAAAAAGTCCAGGAGACAGAATCTCATGGCCTTCAGGCCGGGAGCGCATTCAAACGGGGTGTACATACTCGCCATCTTGTCGGATTTGTCGCAACTAACAAACGGTTGACGAGAAGTTGGCGGGTGACGGTATCCTGAACTGAGCGGAAGGCCAGAGTCCCCAAGGCCGGTTCGGCTAGGGCTGGTTTTCTGTGGGATTTCGCTTACCGAGCACGGCTAGCGTGCTGGCCGCGCCCGGTTGCTCCCCTACGGCAAGTACGACAGTACTGCAGTAACTACGTGCTTTGCTGGACTCGGACTTACTGTGTGCGCTTGTTCTTCTTTCGAGTACTTACCCAGACAGTATACGAGAATATTCCTCTCTCCTCATTTGCGATGAGTTATGCGGCTTGTTGAAGGGGCGCATAGTGTCAGTGACGGCGTTTCTTGCTCGGAGATGTTGATACCTGAGGCATAAACAAACCCGTGATCGATGACTAACAGTCTGTCTGTTTGACTTAAAGATGGCTCCGACGTTGTATCATTCGCCTACTAGCTGCTTTGGTTTTGATTACCGAAGGAGCAGGCTGGACCAACCCCGATTTCCATACCGAATTTCTTATTGAGGATGAAGGTACGGGGGACAGTGGTATGGGGTAGCATGGAGCGTATGAGTATGACGACAGATAAGTTGACATTTCGATATCACGTGATATTCATTGAGTATGGGTCCTCGACAATGCTCGACCCCCGACTCGGTGATACGTATCCTACCCATATCGGAGTTTCAATCACCGGGGGTAATGCAGCTGCGACTTGTGAAGCTATTACGTTAGAGCTAGCCGTTGGCTGTCGTAGGATTGGCGGTCGTGTCTCTGGTCTGGAGCCTGTCGCTTTCCATGGTGTTTATGTTTTGCCTGCCTACGATTGCGAAGGACATACAAGGGCATGGAGTCAGATAGGCAGGCCTACCGACTATCAGAATCAGCCAGAACCGTACTCCGTAGTTGTAGTCATGTTTGTACCAAGGTACCTATGCGGTACGAGTCCATGCACCGAGCCCGGAGGTACCGACACGCCGTGCAGACAACCGGAGCGCAGTGGTTGTCGTGCGGCCCGCCACGTGACCGGTCGAGCCGCTAGGGAACAGCCGGCATCCGACTTCGACCTTTGCAACTCCCAACCCAGGTTCAAGAGGGATACTATCACCACCACCTCGCTTCGTCCATTGCAAGATGAGCTCTCTCCGCTTTGCTCGCTCTGCCCTCCGGGCTCGCCCCTCCGCCTTCCGCGTTCCTCTCCAGCGCAGAGGTTACGCTGAGGCCGTGTCGGACAAGATCAAGCTTTCCCTGTCCCTTCCTCACCAGGTATGATTCCACCCGATACTGACCCGTTGAGCGCCCCTGTGCGCCTTCACCCAAACCCGATACTGACAGACGATCCTTCCGACAGACTATTTTCAAGTCGGCCGGCGTGTATGTAGCTTCTCGTCTCCAACCAGTCGAACAATTGGACAACTGTCCCTCACCCCAGACCGCCCCGTACTTACGAGTCTTTTGCATCCAGTGTCCAGGTCAACATTCCCGCCGAGTCCGGAGAGATGGGTGTCCTCGCCAACCACGTTCCCTCCATCGAGCAGCTCAAGCCCGGTCTCGTCGAGATCCTTGAGGAGGGTGGTGCCAGCAAGAAGTTTTTCCGTACGTCCGACCACCCGCGTTGATCGTCGCGGCGCGAATAGTGACTTGTTGAACTGGTCGCTACACATGTCAAAAAGGACGATACTGACACGAACCTTTCTGAACTTTAGTGTCTGGTGGATTCGCCGTTGTTCAGCCTGACTCTCAGTTGAGCATCAACGCCATTGAGGGCTTCCCTCTTGAGGACTTCAGCGCCGATGTAGGTTGAAGAGAATCATGCTCTTCGGTGCTGCTCTTTGCTAACTACTTGTCTTTTTTTCAACCGTAGGCCGTCCGTTCTCAGATTTCCGAGGTCCAGAAGATTGCTGGCGGCAGCGGCAGCGAGCAGGATATTGCTGAGGCTAAGATCGAGCTGGAGGTAGGTCAACACCAACAATCGGGATCTGGAGCTTTTGACTAATCCCAACAAATAGGTCCTGGAGAGCCTGCAGGCCGTCCTCAAATAGATACCTGATGTACATATGCACTCGCGACTTCAACTTTGAAAGCTGTTGAACTTGTAGAATTAAAGCAATTCTCTTGAAACCTTTGCGTGATTTATGGGCAGACACCCATCAATACTACCTACTAGTCGACGTCGGATCTTGCCCGGTGGATCAGCTGATTGTTACATAGTTGCCCCCAATTGCAGACTCGGGATCGCTCTTTCCCAAACAGTCGCTTGGGACGAAGTACCCTCCGCCTTCCCTCTTTCCCCCCCTCTGCCCTCCACTTTCTGTATATTGTCTAAATCCCGCATCGACGATTCTTTTTACCATCCCATAAGCTGATGTAGGACAGCAGATACAAAAAAAGGTTGAACGGCCATGTCACAGATCTCACCATTCTTCACCAGTCCAATCACAATCCTGCAGGACCCAAGGACCGATGGGTCGGGTTATCTCGTCGGTCGGGCCTCGGTCACTCCTCAGTTATCGCCGACTCGAACCCAGTGCAGCAAGATAGAAGAACGCCCTGGCTCCACGATCTGGAGACTCAGCGATTCGCGAGACACTGACGCCTTTCAGATATTCCCTATGGAAGTGGACAAAGACAACAATGCGAGCCCCAAACCCTCGAAATCCAAAGCGGTAAGAGACACCGCATTTGACAAGGACATAACGGAATGTTCTACCGCACCTCAAGGTGTTCCCAGTACGCCGACTTTCAACAGCGGGCACAAAAGAACCATCGCTTCCTGTGGTAGAGAAAGCCGAGATGCTGCGAACCACCTGCCCGATATCTTGAATAAAAGGTCTGTTGCCGGGCGAAACTGTCCCGGTTACGCCAATACCCAAACTTCGTGGAAACCGCCTAAACCGCCTAAGCCGCTGTTCCTCTCGGATGTCGACGTTGCTAGCTGTGAGAATATGTCACCATCTCCAGTCCACAAATCAAGAGAGAGAAAATTGCACCTTAGATGGTCTCCGTTTTCTGTTCCCCAGGGCTGCGCTAGGTCTCGTCTCCACATAGCCAACCGGTCAATGCTGCTGCAGGACACGAAATCCGATATCGGAAAGCACATAAAATCCTGGAATAGCCCGAAGATCGGGCCATTGCGTTGCCCTCCACGATTATCACCACAAAAAAGCCCGAAGACCTACTTTCTCAAAGATGACCCAAGTGGACCGTTTCCAGTCACCCTCTCACCAATTGACAAGTCCCCATTGTGTCAAGACTCCAAGCTCCGTAAGCAAAGGGCTGCCGGTGTACATTTTCAAGAAATCGACGATGTCTTCTCTACACACGAGCAGGAACGGTATTTGAAAGGGAACTCCTTAGGTGGTTACATTCAGAGACCCCTGGCCTGGGGCTCACTCAGGTCGATGACACAAGAGCGTGGCTTGGTCACTCTGTCCTTAGTTGGACGGCGGTCAGTGGAGAACCCATTCTTGAAATGTACATCATATTCCCTTTATGTGAAGGTCAACTGTTCGAGCATGCCAACTTCTATGGTAAATCAAGATGAAAACAAGCGGATTTCTATTGACCCCAGCCTTGATACCACATGTCTCTTTGGAGTGGATATCATTGCCCCTGTTCTTTTCCTGCAGATTTTGGCGCGCCTGTTTCTCGCCCTACGGAGCCTCATGTCCTCGGAAGCCGCCTTTATTGTGGCAATGTTCGTGCAAGTTCTATCAAGATTCATCATAGTGCCTATACTATACATATTGGAGAAACTTCGCGTCAAAATCACCATTCGGACCAGAGACTCGGATACTGTCTAAATCACCGAGCTTGCTAGAATACGGGAGCCGATATTCGATCTATGGCTTGAGGGGTACTCGTGCTTAATAAGACCGAAAAAGAAGGCTTGACAGAATCCTACACGGGATATCACGTTATGCTATTGACAATGATCATGATGTATGCTAAGATACATAAAATTCCGTTCTATGTGCATCCGGAGCGAGGCAAAAGGCTGCTCCAAACGAGGACGGCAAGTATTACACGCAGAATATCAAAAATAAAATAAAATAAAGAAACATGAATCATTCAAAAAGATCTCGCAACGTCAGGCCTGGTAACCAGGGCCGTTGGAAGATAAAAACGCCAGCTGCTAGAAGGAAATGTTGTCCAATCCGTAATATCCGTTCCGTTCCCTGTTCCAGGTCAATAGTCGCATAAATTGGTCCATTCCGTATCCATTTCCTTGCTCATTGCAATCATATCATAGTACGGACTCGTTCATACCGTCATTATCAGACATCCCAAGGCATGGAAGCCCATACGGCTGCCCAGGATTTTTTCCAACAAAATACAAAAGAAGAAAAAGGAAAAAAAGAAAACCAAAGATGCAGAAAGAAGAAAAAATCGAAAACAAATCATGATCCACGCTTATACATCAGAACATAACATATCTCAAGATTTGAGATTGACATGAGGGAGGGGGTGGGGTAGATCAGATGTAATCAAGGTCAAAAGGGAGAACGTAACATCAAGGGAGTGGGTGAGGTTATATCGCATAAAATCATCATAATTGCTATACAGATGTGGGAATAACCGTCAGAGATTTCATCAGTAGAAGATCTGTTGTCTCATCAAGTAAACTCCACACCATGTTGTTGTCTGTCTTGGCGTGCCCGAGCTCTTTCCGCTCGTCTGCGGCGACGGTTGTTGGCGTAGTCGCCACTAGCTTCTGTCCCGGTGAATGTGCCAGGGGATGCGATGCTGCCTGAACCATATGGATGGCTGGAGAGCACAGGCGGCGGAGGTGGAGGCGGCATCTGGCTGCCACTTGGGGGAGGTGGGGCATAATATGCTGCAGGGGGCATGCTGGACGACGGAGCAGCAGATGTTGGAAACCCGGAGGCCGCAGCCGCAGCAGCTTGCTCTCGTTGCATCTGTTCCTGTTGCTGGCGTTCCAGTTCCTCGACACGGCGCCATCTGTCATATGAACCGCCTTCATTTCCTGAGAGCGAGCTCGCACTTCCGGCCCGACGACGGGAGTTTCTTCGTTCTCTTCGTCTGGCTTCACGGCTAGCGGCGGCTTCTTCTTCCGTTAGTCTTCTGAGGGTGACGTGACGGCCATCGTTGTGCATTTTCACTTTGACGGATACTGGAGGGGATTCCAGGGGTTCACGATGACGACTGCTACTGCGGTGACGGCTGCGGCTGCGGCTGCGGTGACGGTGGGTGGACGAGGCGCCCAGTGCTGTTCCAGCTGCTACCCCCGAGGCGAATTCGGCCGGATCATGTCGGGGCGGTGCCGGCCCTGGCGCTTCTGATGCTAGCTCGGTTTGAATTGGAGGACCAGGCGGAGGTGGGATGTCTGAGCGTGCACCGCCAACTGCGCCGGATGCAGCAGGAGCTGCCGAGAGCACAGATTCGTCGTGTGTCGGACGGCGCGGTGGGCGTGACATCTCGGTTGAAAGATCAGTAGCAGTGAATGAGTGCGGCCGCCCGGATCGTGGATAATAGCCTTCTCCAGGATACCTCCGCTTGCTGTTTGCTCGGGCCAACCGTTCGTCCTCCATCTCTCGACGACGCATTTCCTCAACACGACGCTGTTCCGCATCCCCCTTGCGACGCGAGAAGAAGCCCTTGATTGCGGCAAATGCACCTGCACCTAGCAGGGCGTCTCGAATTCCGTGGGAGGGTTTTCGCTCGGGGGCCTCGGAAAGGTAAGTGCTGTTGTAATAGTACGACGAACCTGGGCTTTGTGTGCGGCTTGGCGGTCTAATCGGAGGCCTGTTTGGTGATCTGCTCGGTGGTCTGCTCGGTGGTCTGCTCGGTGGTCTGCTCGGTGGTCTGCTCGGTCTGCTCGGTGGTCTGCTCGGCGGTCTGCTGGGAGGTCTGCTGGGAGGCCGACTAGATGGTCGCGTGAGAGGGGTTCGTTGGGTTGGCTCCGGTCGTCGCCCGTCTTCCATCCTACTCAAGCTTTCCTCGGTCATGCTGTCGCTGCGAGTATGTGCACGGCTATATCGGCCGGATTCCGTGTCATCGTCTCGGTCACGTCTCCTGTCAAAGAACTTTTTGGCAAGCCAGGCACCACCACCGAGGGCACCTAACTTGAGAAGCGTGTTGCCGAAGCCGCCACGGCGTCGACCTTCGTCGGAATATTTCTCGTCTGATAAGGCTGTTTGAGACTCATCATAGTCGTGCTCTTTGACCCTGGAGCGGCGTCTGAAAAGCGAAGCCAGACCAGGCCCTGCGGGTCCTGCTGCAGCCATTCGACCGAAGCTGCTGCGACGGTGATCATCAGGACCAGCTGAAGGCCCCGAGACATAACTAAGTCGGCTTTCATATTCGCCTTCCATGTGGTAGCCTTCTGTGTCATACAGGTACGAGAGCACAAAGAACGTTACCAAAAGGGCGAAGGCAGCGATTGAGTAAAGGATGAAGAGCACTTTAGGTGAGCCATACAAGGTGAGTCCCAAGGGGATTTGAACAAGCCCTAGAATGGTAAGGGCGCGACCAATCCACCGATGAATCTGCCGTCAAGTTAGCCGTCAAGAAGGGGAACCCTAACGCCCATACTCCACACGACATACCACGAGCTTCAAGGGGACATGATAACGCTTCTTATTCCTCTCGAATTTATGGACCAGCCACCCCCACAGAACCTGAAAAACCACCATGACGTATATCGCAAGACCAATGCCATGGTGTGGGTTGGTCAAGCTTCTCTCCGGACCAACAGCAAACCAGCCGAATACGAACACAACGGTGCTCAGCAGGAGGGTCAAGACCTGACACCACACGTGCAGCTTAAAAGCCCAATACGGATTCCATCGCGAGTAGTATCGAACGATCAAGACGGAGATTGGAACGAGAAACAGAAAAACGATTGTAGCAATGACACCATGGACGATTATCAGGGTATGGTACTCGGGCATGTTTTTGAATCGGTTCCCCATGCCTAGCATCTGTGTCAGCATGGTTGAGGTCCATTGGCCTCTGGACTCAGGACTAACCATTGTATCGCATGGTATCAAAGTTCACCCCCATCAGATTGGGGAGGAGAAACGTCTCGCGCTCCGAGTCCCATGTTCCATCGCCCACGTGCAGTGTATTTGAGGAGTATGTACTGCTCCCCGGAGCGGACAGTCCAGAGTCTGCCGTCATGGCTTCTTTATTATGACGTCCGATCGATGTGGATTCCTCCGATCTCACGACACTGGAATGTGCGAACTACCGACGGAGATCTATCGAGATCCCCCACTCCGAAGAATGCACCATGCGCTGATGGGGAAGGACGATTGAAACTCGATCGCAATCACGTCTGTGGGGATAACCGGGCGCCACTTGGGGTATTCGAGCAGGCCGGGGAGGCGTGATGATGGAATTCGATGATTGATTGTTTACCCTTCTGCAATTGAGGCCGGCGGTGAGCAAGGGTATATGGAAGGCGGGGAAAGAGGAGTCGCAGTAGTACGACTGGGATGAGAAGGGGGGAGGGGAAGACCACCAGCCTGGACAACATACAATTTGAGACAAGGGAGATGGAAAGAATCACACACGAAGGAGACGGTCGGTCAGTGAGACAGGGGGAGCGGATAACCGCTGGGGATGATCGAGATGCAGGCTGGATGCCGCTGAGGCTGGAGGAGATGCGATCGATCGCCGCAACAACTGTTTTCCTATTGCGGTTTAGCGCGCCAGCGCATATCCCGGACAACCAGGCGCTGACTCAGCTGGCTGCCGCGGCGGACCGCCTGCCCCATTCGCGCCGATCGCGTGCTTTGGCTATCTTATCAGGCTATCGGCGGGCCTCCTCAAGTGACCGATCCAGGCATCTGGGCATCTGGGCATCTGGCATCCATTCTTCCCCTTCCACTCCGAGGCATGTAGCCCCTCTTGGTCCCTGGACTCTCCTCTTGTTCCTCCTCGCCCGTCCTCATCTACTCCCGACCTTCTCCCCCAGCGTTCAGGTGGCAGTCATGGCTACCCAGTTGGAGATCTTCGTTCGGGCGCTCTCTCGGTAGGTGCTCTTCCGTCCTTATCTTGTCCGGACAGTGGAGAATGTACTGACATCTCGGCAATACAGCCTTCTGGGCTGGATATAGTAGGTTCTTGACCATGGAAAGCACCATGGACGATGCCCGTGGGATAGCCTCGGGTCCTACCGGCCGTCACTGACACTCTACCAAAGTACATTTTGCTGGTCGGCATCGTTCTATCCCCAGCCGATTAACAACTACCGGCGGCGTTCCACCACGGGGCTGGCCATCGACTTTCCCACCATCAACGTCCTGGGCTTTGTATGTTACACCATATACACCTCGGCCTTCTTATACTCCCCGGTGATTCGCAGTCAATATGCTGCTCGTCATCCTCAGGCCGAGGAACCGACCGTGCGCTTCAATGACTTTGCATTTGCCGTACACGCCGTCGTCCTTAGCTTTATCACTTATACACAATTCTGGCCCTTGATCTGGGGCTTCAAGGTCTCTCGGTTTCAGCGAGTCAGCAAACCGGTAGCTGGCCTTTTTTGGGGATCTATTGTCGCCATCGCCGTTGTCATCTTCATCGTCCTCGCCAAGAGCCCCGATAAGGGCTACGAGCCGTACTCCTGGGCTTGGATCGATGTGGTAAGTAGTCAAAGGATGTGGAAATGATCCATCACGCTTTTCGGAAGTGCTGACACACTATGTGTGCTTTGGCAGATATATACCCTCTCCTATGTGAAGCTCGTCATCACCATCGTGAAGTATGTGCCTCAAGCGTGGGTCAACTATAAACGCAAATCAACATACGGGTGGAGCATCAGTCAAATATTGTTCGACTTATTCGGCGGCGTCCTGTCTCTCGCCCAGTTGCTTCTCGATTCAGGCTTTCAGAATGATTGGAGCGGCATCGCTGGCAACCCCATCAAGTTCCTCTTGTCAAACGTCACCATTTTCTTCGACCTAATCTTTGTTTTACAACATTATGTTCTCTACAAAGATTCAGATGATGGCAGCAAAGACCAGAATCCAAGTGACCGGACTCCTTTATTATCCGAGTCCAACGATCTGCCTCGAGAAGTTGGTGTGTAGACTTTCGCGTCATGGTTGCTAGACTCAAATGCTTTTTGGAGCGCGGGACCGGTCATCCTTTTCTTGGGGGGGGGGGGGGGGGGGGGGATCATTTATTTGATCTATCAATTTTGGGGGTCTCTTTGGATCTAGAGAAATCGACTTTTGTTCGCCTTGGCTTTGCTTTTGTTCGCCTTGGCTTTGCTTTTGTTCGCCTCTCAGCCTGGTCGCATGATGACTGAGGCTGGGGGTTGTGTGACATGTATGACTTCATAGATTCCTCGGCAGAAGGATTGGCTGTTTTGGATCGCAAGGCATCCGCATCTCTCCAGCACTTTCACTGAGCTGAGGTTAGAGTCCCGAGGCTGTGGTAGTGGTCGTGATGGTGGTGGTGGAGGTGGATGAAGCAGAAGAATGAGATACGGGGTAGCTTGCCGCGACAATATATTTTTGGAACATACGTACTTATGTCTCGCAAGAGTGCACAACCCCCTCGATGTAACATGGCAGTGACACACGATCTAACCCGGCCAAGGCCAGATCTGCAAGACAGTTAAGGCCATTCCGAGCAGTACATACTAGACAGGCGACAGGCGACGGGCGACACCGCTCTTTGGCAGCCGGCCCATGCTGACGGCGATCCTCTGTTCCGGCACTTCCTGCCAGCATCCTCCAGTCCGGGGATCGACTGTCTAGGAAAATTGGCAACATGGCACGAACTTCCATGCGGCGGCAGGGATGGGGAGCAGGAGGCTCAGAGCCCATCTGGCGGTAAGCCCAGAGGATCGGCATCTCAGCCATGGTCGATAGCGCCGAGTTGGTTGCCCGTTTGGGCGCTGGCCTGCCCGGCGCGGGGGGCCTGACCAAGCATGCCAGTCAATCAACCCTCGTCCGACTCTCAACGGCCACCGCAGTTGCGCAGCATTATTCGGACTGACTCGTTCTGACTCGTTCTGACTCGTCCCTCCGTATTTCTTCTTCCCGCGCCATGATGTTCTTTGCTATTTTTCTCTCTCTCTGCGTCCGATTGTCCATCTGGAACATCGTTTTGGGCGCCGCCCAGCGCTGAGCCTCAGACGGTGCTTTAACTTTGGATACAAGGTTCCCCATGCCTTTGTGAGGCCCGCATGCATCCTGGGATGCTGTACACGGAGTATTACACGCTGCATCCAATCGTCGCCCGAGATCCTCCGTCTGCTCCCTGGGCTGCGGGCTACCCTAACTTGACGCACCGTATCAGTGGACGGCCAACGGCCTCCGGGACAGGTGGAACGGGCTCAACGGCATGATTTGGGACCGAACGTCCCCGTCCCTCAGTACTGTAAGTATGTATAGGAACCGTCCCATTAACTGGTACTTTGTGGCATTTTGGCGGCGTCCTTCCCAACTCAGCCCTATCAGACATTTGATCTCGAGCTACGATGTTTAGATTTTTTTGTCTACATAAGCCGCGAGAATCCTATTTTAGCGCAGCAAATAGGAAAAGCAAAGAGCGGGAAAGTCCCAGGGCCAAAAGCCGAGTACGACGCTTGATGTGTTCGGTCGCCGCTTTGGTGTTTGACCTCAGGATCAAATCATCTGCCAACAAATGTGTCATCCCAATAGGGCTGGCCCTTTCAGCTGAACGCAAGACGGCCCAGTGATTTTCCGAATCAAGACAAGAGTCCGATTACCTCACGGGCTGACTAGCATATCCCTGGGCCTTCGAGGCCCTAGGAAACAGAAGATCCGAGCTCGGATCCAGAACAAGCGAGAGCCGCCGGAGATGCTAGCAAGTGCCGAGATCAATGGTACAGTGACATCAAGAAATCAGATTATCGATCATCTGAAAGGGTTTGTTTCGCTCAGCTACCCGGTCTACTGTCAGCCCTCCAGATATGCATAGCCACATCTGACATTCGAGACACCCCCAGATAAGAATGCCTGAGAAGCATTTACTTCTAGTGACTTAAAATATCCATAATGCATCCAAATCGACGACAGGGTATGACGGATGATCATCGAAGAGAAACAAGCTTTATACTGCTGAGACACCCCGAGCTCCCTCGGTTTGTCAAGCACAACCACAAGTATTTCCTGAAGGTACCCTTATGGACAAGACAACATCTGTAAGAGCGACCCGTACCCTACCTATGGAACAACCCCTCCTCCTCCTTCCCCTAATACTGACGACTTTTCGAACCAGTGCGATCGAGCATTTAGTACAGCAATTACTTCTGAATCTTCCACGATGACTGCCAGAACTACGGTCGACGGCGCGACGTTGCTACTGCCCGGCTGCTCTTCAGCCTACAGTACAATGTCGTCACGGATGCAGCCGCACCTTTTTCCTGCAGCGGCCTTTCAACAGGCACCCCTGTCAGATGTCCACGCCATGCCTGGGACTGTGTCCTACGACTTTGATCAACCCCACCCTATCAATCAAAATGGAGCCGACGTCGGGGCCATCTATTTCCCAGACCAAGACCATTACCCCCCTTCCTATCCCAATCAGGATATCCCGCCATCATCCTTTGCATCCAACATTGAACCATTCTCCCAAAGCCTCTCCAATACAAGCAGCACATACTACCCCCTCCACCAGGGAGCATGGCTAGCAGCAGCAGCAGCAGCGACATCATCAGAACCATCCTCAAACACAACCACCACCACCGACTACCACCACCTCACCCCCTCGACCCATCCTTCCTTCTCCCAGCAACAACCACAACAACATGAACTAACCCCCATAACCACCGCCTCCATCCCCTCCTCAACCACAGACCTAGACTTCGACCTCGACCTCGACCTCGACCTCGACGACCTCGCCCTCCAATCCCTCTCCGACACCTCCGTCCGCACCCAGACCCGCGACCTGTCCAACTTCGGCACCCAGAACCCCGACGGTACTTGGCGCTGCGCGTACCCGGGCTGCTCCTCGCACGCCGTCTTCCGTCGCGGCTGCGATCTCCGCAAACACTTCAACCGTCACCGCAAGCACCTTTTCTGTCGCTACGAGGGTTGTCCGCAGGCCGTCCGCGGCGGCTTCTCCAGCAAGAAAGATCGCGATCGTCACGAGGCTAAACATAATCCGCAGATCCCTTGCGAGTGGGATGGTTGTCGCCGCGTGTTTAGCCGCGTAGACAATATGAAAGATCATGTGAGGAGAATTCATAAACGGAGAGAAAGGGATGTTTGATTCTCTTTTCTTTTCTTTTTATTTCTTGCTTCTTCTCTCTTTTTTTGGGGGGGGGGGGGGGGGGGGGGGTTTTTTGGATGGTCGGATGGATGGATAGGTTTAGGGCTTCTCACACCGTGGGCTGTGTGTGAATGGAGTCTTGGGCTAAAAACCTATCATGGATAAACTGGAGTGACGGGCTTTTTTTTTTCTTTTCGTTTTTTCTTTTTCTTTTCTTTTCTTTTCTTTTTTTTGGCGAGAGGGAAATATATACCAACAACCTATTTATTATACATACTACCACTGCCTGCAGGCCAGGCCAGTGGGGGGCGGGGCATCTATATACACACTCATCTTACTGTATTTATAGGACGGACATGGTTTACTATTTTGTACTTTGTACTTTGTCTTGGGGAGGGGGGGTGTTTCTTCCCGTGGTCTTCTTGATAATATTGAACTCCATATCGAAGCTAGGCTAAGCTAGCTGGCTAGTACGCGCACACATACACTCGAAAAAAGAAAAATTGAAAAGAAGAAAAGATTTTTGGGGTCTTCTTTCTTCATATTTTTTTATATCCATCGCCTGATTCCGGTGCATGTAGCCAGTTGGTCGGTCCTGAGAAAAACGCCTCCTTACCATCCAAGAGAGAAGACGCCAGCCATGGCTTCCTATATGTATATCGGGGGAAGTAGGAAAAAAAAGAAAAGAGAAAAAAAAAACAAAAAAAAAAAGCAAAGATAACGCAAATTGGGTAAAAAAAGGATAAAAAGGATAAAAATGGAAAGCTGGAAAGAAAGGAAACACTGAAAACGCCCACTAGCAAAGTCTTGTACAAACCCGTGCACACTTCACCAGCTTACTCAGCAAGACGAACAGGGGGGGAATATATTCGAACAATGAAGCGAATGACAGAGCCGTCAGTAATAACAAAAGAAGAAGGAGAAATGAAAAAGAAGAGAAAGAGACAGAAATAGATCAAGGCTCTAACAACATCTGGTATCACTGAGAAGAAGTGGGTGGCTGCGGCATGGGAGGAAGCAAATAAGAAAGGAAAAGGTGGGAGAGGCTGGGTTCATAATGCATGTGCAGTCAAGTCAGTATACATGAATGCCATGATGACGATAATGGGGAGGGAAAGAATTTGACTGCGTTATTCTCACAATGTCGGGAACATTCTTGAGAAAGTCAATCTTCCCCCCAAGACAAATCAACGCGGACGCTGTCGCTAATGCTATATCGTATGATAGTAACCTGCGCTTTTTGGAGCATATCATTTTGTTGAAGATGATCATGATGAGCGTACGCGGGCCACTTATGGGCCGTTGGTCCGACGGCGTCGCCCACGCGTGCTGCCCTCAGGCCGTTGAGCCAAAACCTGGCGGAGTGCTGGGTCATCTCGATTCTTGTCGACGTGGTGGACCCTGACATGTCTGGACAACAGAACGTGTGAGTAAGCTGGATGGGGTAAAGATGAGGTCGGAAGATGTCGGTGTCTTACCGTTGAAGATTGTCCGGCCGAGGATACTTGTGTTGCTGATCTGGGCAGAAGGGACATACGTATCCCGGTGAGTTGTGAACAAGGCCGTGTCGGATCATTTCGTTCTTGCGTTTAAAACCCTTCCCGCCTGGCCCACGGGGACAGCCATCGATCGGGCAAAAATGTGGACGGTCCTGGGAATGGACATTCGCATGGGAGCTGTGGGGTCGGTGAGCTTCATTTTCAATTCGGGTTCACTTGTGATTGCTTACTTCAGGAGGTATTGAGTTTGGAACGGAGCTGCAGTACACCCCGGGTGACGACACTTGTACGTGCCGGTAGGCACCGCCCCGTTGGATGGGGTATTATATGACCGGTCGCAGGTCGCAGCCGGCGTCTGGTCTGTCGGCGTTGGATAACTTGTTGCCGGGCTTTTGACTGTCGAAGGTGCGGCCTCATACGGGGAAGTGAGGTAGTTCAAGTCCGCCTTGAGAGGTGGTCGCCAATAAGACTGTTGCGACGCGGGCGAGGACATGGCCGACATGTCTTTCGAGCTTGCAGGTGATAGATGCGAGTAAGGACTGGGTGGAACTTGATGAGGGGGGGGGACCTGATGAGGGGGGAATTGTCCTAAGCGTTGGTGTTCCCAGACCGAATCCGACCTCGACACTGGGGGCGACGAAGCTGTGATTGGATGCAGAGGGTACGAAGATGTACCGTTGATGCGGGTAGCACCGTTGTGTGGTGGTACATCGGTGACTCCCGCCAACGCAGTCTGAAGAGAGGGTAAACTATGATCCAGGGAGTTCATCGGCGCCGACGAATGAAGCGCTGGCAGCTGGGTCGTGGGCTCCGAAGGTGTGATTAGCAACTTGCTCAGACGCGCGTCATCCGACAATTTTCTATCCGGGGGTGCGCATGTCCGAGACAATATAGGAGGAATACTCGGAGGGGTTTGATGGGGTTCTTCCTTGAGTGGAGGCTCCTCGAGCGGAGCAGGCGGTCGAAAGGGCTCTTTGGACGATGGTAGGGACTGGGGCTCCTTAAAGGGTGCGGGATGGACAACCTCATCCTTTGGCTCATTGGGGCTTATTAGGATGAGCGCCTCTCTCGCAGCTCGGGCAGCGTCCATAGGCTCCGCAAGAGGCTTTTCGGGCTTGAGCTGTATCCTTGGAAGCACCTGAAAGCTATCCTCCGGCGGAATGCCACGGAAGCGATTCTCATTTTCGTAAATGGCTATGTCTGGTCGATTAGGCTCTAAATGTCTGATCAGCACCGAGTCGCCCTCAGTTGTATCAGGCTTGGAGAATTCCGGCAGCTTACGGGTACTGCCCGGAAACGTTGCCTCGTCTGCATCGTGTTTTGACGCGCCGTCCTTGGGAAATCGATCCCCAGTATCGAATGGAGGCGGCGACTCCTTGAGTGTGTAGTCTACATTTGCGGCCTGCAACCCAGGATATTCGTCGGGATCGTATGATTCTGTCATGAAGGCGGCGGCTTTAGGCGCATTAGGTGCGCCCGCCCCTTACTGTCTGGTCTGCGTTCCTGAGCTTTTCTGCTGCCCTGATGGAATGTTCAGAACAATCCTTAGAAGGGAGAATGGGTAGCCAATCAAATAATTTCTTTTTGAGTTGATACAGCAATTACTTGTCGATCCCCGGTATTCTGTCATCATATTAGCACAGGCACAGGCAAGAGACTGCCATCGCACCGCAAGGAAGGTAGTGAGCAGGGATAGGATACATAGGAGCAAGCATGTGTGCACCGATTGAGTTGGCCATTTTCGCCAGAGAACTGTCTAGAGAAAGACAGGAGACTACCCACCAGCGCCGTCTGGGGTGGACGGAGCAAACATCCCGAAGGCGGCGAGCAGGCCGAGGAAAGGCACCACAAGGACCAATTGCAACAGTCTCCGCGATGCAAGTTTCGCTCAGGAGTGCAAAGGGGAAAATAAAAGCGACAAACAAGATCAAACAGGATTAAACACAGAGCAACCAGCGCGATGCGTGGAGTTTATTGAGGTGCAAAACGGGGGGGGGCGACGGAGGAGATGCAAAAGAGGCTCACCTGCTGTCAGGAACCGCGGACGGCGCAGGAACCGGGCGATGAGGCTCAATTGGAAAGAGTTGCACGTCAGAATGCAATCAAACACGGCACCACGGGGCGCATGGATCAATGGATCATGCGCGCAAAATTTACGAGCCGCGCGAGGGATGGAAATCGACTGGGAGAGAGAAGACACTTAAGGGTTAGGCGAACCCCCGGCGGTGGTGGTGGTGTGGTAATGACGGTCACGATGTCACTACCGGCTCGACAGAGGTGGAGGAGCAAGGATCAGAGCATGGAAAAATTCATCGTCCAACGGCGCCCGCAACAGAAGGACAGCGGCAGCGGCAGCGGCAGGGTAATAATCACGAGCGCAGAGGTAATTAGGCCAGATAAAGAGCGCGTCCGGTAATCAAGGGACGATGGAATAGTGGCCGATGAAGCTAACGGGCCTAGCAAGCGGATTAATGACGCGCTTGGCAGGTGAAAAAAAGGTTAAAGGGTATGACCGGAGCGGTCAGCAAGTTGCGCTGGAACGGCAGAACCGAGGGGAAGGATCCGAGTAATAATAAGGATTATGGAGGGCGAGGTGGGAAACCAAAATAACGGATGGGGACACGGATAGTTAGTTAGTTAGTTAGGCGTGGCCGTCGTGGTGGTAGTAGAATTGAGGTGAAGAACTGTGGTAATATCCACCAGGCGATCCACCGGCCGGGCTGGAAAAAAGGCGGGTGGAGACAAGACAGCAGCAGGTTTCGGGTCTGGGTGGTGGTGGTGGTGGTTCGGGCTGGCTGACTGACTGACTGACTGACTGACACACAGATAGTCCGAGTAGTAGTCTGACTGATTATTATTGATGGCCGTTTCTGGGTTGCCCTCTGTGGTCGGAGTCGGGACAGGTGCCTGTTTGGATTCCCCCCCAACCGAGTGGCAGTCCGTCAGTCCTTGGCTCGTTCTTGGGAGAATCTGGGTTGCGGATGATGACGAGGCCGAACCCCCAGGGGACTATGAAGGAATTGGAGCAGAGATAAACAGGGAGACTGAAAGGGAATTCCAAGGACGACGGAGAAGACGGAGGGAACGAAGCTGACTCCAGACGCGCGCCACTGCAGGCAGGCAAACAAAGTGGGGTGAGCCCCGAAGACAGATGAGGGAGGGACAACACCATCAAGCCGGGTGGAGGAAAGCGAGATTTCTACTGACCTGCTACTCTCGCTGCCTAGGGTGCGCTGCTACTCGCGACAAGGGACGATGATCGTCCACGCCTCGATGGGGAGGGGGGAGGTAAGTAAGGGACAGAGGACTTGTCTGAGAAATACCCGGCTCTTTCTTCTCGTTGTGTTGTTGTTGCTGGTGCTGGTGCTGGTGCTGGTGCTGGTGCTGGTGCTGGTGCTGGTGCTGATGCTGATGCTAGTGCTGGTTGGTGCTGATGCTGGGGCTGGTACTGGTGCTGGTGCGGGTGCTGCTGCTGATGCTGCTGCTCTGAAAGCCAGTCTTGCCAGTCTTGCCAGTCGGCCTGTCCGTGCTCTCTATTTCTTGTCTTTCTTGCCCTCTCCCTCGCTTTCTTTTGCTCCTTTTTGTTCTCGGCGACCACCTCGAGCAGGAAGAATAATGCCACGTCCACGAGGCCGACCCGACCAGACTAGGCCGAAAAGAGGCTCCACTAATGAGGCTCTCAGCCGCGGGGCCGCTGATTGGCGAGAGCGGGCGGGCACAGTCGAGGAGGCTGAATTGTCCATCTGCACCGAACCGTCGTAGAACTTGGGCTCGCTGCTCTGGGCACGCCCCAAGCATTCTTCATTACGCTGTATGACTACGCACCCCGTCGGGTGAGGCAGGAAGGGGGAGGGGGGAGTGATGGTTTAGGTGGTGGTAGTGGTAGGCACTGGGACTCCTGAGGGGTGGATGGATGGAGGATGGACGATAGCAAGCATGTTAATGGTCCGTCCCCGATGAATTTGCTCCCAACCACCACCGGGTAACGTCGCACTCGGTCCCTAAGGCGACAAGGCTGCCGTCCGCGCTCTCGATGGCTGACCGCCACGGGAAGGACGCCCCAAGTGTCCCTTCCACTCCTCCCTACTGGCCGGGCCTCCGCCTGCCTGCTCCGTCGCACAACTGCAGGCTCGCACGATAGTCATCCAGAGCAGGGATGCGCATCATGTGCGGAGGACACAGGTGGATGCGGCGGGAAAAAGATGAGCGAACTTGAGAATGAGGCTAAAGCGAAAAAAAAAAAAAGCAAATCAGGATTAAAAGAAAAAAGAAATTGGAACAAGGGAAACCGGAAAAAGAAAAATAAAATGAAAATGAAAATGAAAAAGGAGAAAGCGCCCCGCAAGTCAATAAGTAGTAAAGTACCTACCTACCTACCTACCTACTAGGTAGTATCATAGGTTAACTATACTGTAGATAAGTATAGTAAGTACACAGTAGGCAGGTAAGGTACTTACGGAGTACTACGGAGTAAAGACCATGATGAGATTGAAACCCCCAGTCCCAAAATAAATCAAAAAAAGAAAAAAAAGAAAGCTGCCACCCCTTCCAAAAAAGCAAAACGGGATGAACCGCCCTAGTCAACAGCCTCGAAGGCTTCAGTTGAGGCGGGACTACTCCGTAACTACTCAACAGACAACAATAGACACCTAGACACTTACTTACTTAGTAGACAGGCAGACGGAGGAGGGACGGGGCAGGCAGGTACTTCACAGCTCGCCTGGGTCCCGGCGCACACACACTCACTCCGACCCCGACTCCGTGTGTGGGCAGGATCGAGGATACCGCGACCGAGTACAAAGAGGAATGGGGGCAAGGGAAGGAGGCTCCGGTCAGCTGTCTCGCTCTCGCTCTCTCGCTCTCTCGGACGGCCGCTCCATCCTGCATCCTGGTCGCACGTAAACAGGTTCCCGGTCCAGTCTCAGGTCTGCTCCCCTGCACCTCATCTCCCGGGTCTGTCTGTCACTGACAGCCCATCATCGGCCCTCGGTTGATACTTCCGGCCTGGCTTTTCTGCCTGGCTTCCAGAGGTTCCATCCGTGCATTTCCAGTACCGTGAATCCGGACGGGTCTGGGGGACGGTTGGAGGGGGCTCCTTTACCTGGCTGGGTTAAGGCCCTGGAGCCGGACGTTGTGGAAATTGCCAGTAGTACGGACTCGTTTCGTCAGGTCTCTCCATTTTTTCTTGGCTTTCGCATGGCTGTGGGCAGCAGAAGCCAGCAGGAGGGCAAACTCCCAACGTTGTCCCCCCTCCTCTGCTTCTCCCCCGGGGGTGTCCCGGGGCTGACGGGTGGGAGGAGGCAGAACCTCAACCAGGCCACCGGACCACAACTGCCCTGGGCTCTGGCGGTCGATGCCCTCATTTCTGACATGCAGAGAATCCCCTTACCTTGTTCAGGAAGGTCGATAGCACTAGGTCATCGTGCGATCGACTGATTCGACCGACTCCGGCCTACGTGCCTAGCTCGCCCCTAGCCGTCCGGGCTGGTGGACTGGAACACGGAGTAATTTAGTCGTTCCAGTTCCAGTGCGTTCAGGCTCCCAACTGTCACTCTGCAGATGATCGGGGACGAATCGCGCCACAGCCCCACGTTCCCCTCTCCACTCGTCGTCAGTGCACCAGCTTGACTCTGCTAGAGCCCTCCCTCCCGGCTCCCTGCGGCGAGCAACCCCATCGTGGCAAACGGGTGCAGAAATCGATTGCAGTGTTGATCCTAATATGAGCTGCAGCCCCGGGTTATACCTCAATCCTCAATTTTCCACCCACCCCCCCAAAAAAGGAGGAGGGCAAAAGAAAGGGAAAGAGAGAAAAAGAAAAGAAAAGATGAGCCTGACGATGTTGGACGGAGCCGGGGATAGTGGATGGACATCTTCCGGGGATGGCCTGGAATCAGGGATATACATAATGCCACCTACTAAACCGACCATGGTCTGGTCTACTCCGTACTACTTTTTACTCTCTGGGAAGGAAGATAATAACCGGCGACCGCTAAGCTTCTAAGAGCTAAGTACAGCTACAGCTACAGCATTATGCCCACCCATCTATGAGGTAATACTAATATACGATGCTCCAGGCGGGCCATGGGCTGGAATGTCGTTGGCCAAATAAACGGCCCAGAGAGTGCTCCATCGTCCAACCCGACTCTAAGCACCCGAGCTACCAAAAAATTAATTATCACAACAAGCAACGTCCAATGATCACTGCTAATCGACTAGAGGCGGCCCGCCCCGAAGCAGTTCCCGTTCAGTGCACCCTCGATTACTCCTCCAATGATGCCAACCTTGCGCCTCATGTGCTGCCCCTGATCTATCCCCTCAACAGACTCCATGATCTAAAGGTGGCTAGAGAAAATCAGGAAACAACCCGAGCAGATCATCATGTGAAGGTGCAGTAGTCGATGAACGCGGTGCTCCTCACTGAGCGACTTTCGGCACCCTCATGGACCGTAGCAGCCGAGGGGGTACTTTGTCCTTGGTGTCCTTGTCCTTGGGTCCTTCAGGCTGCAGGGATTCTTCAGATCGGGCGCAGGTGCCTTCAGAGGGAGCAAATTACGGCGTAGGGTGGCTGCAGGATTAGTCGAGATAGCATCGGAAAGAGCCTAAGAGGGTGCGGATCCAGTCAGGGTAGCTCTAGCTGGCTAGCAGCAGTAATTCTCGTGCAAGCGCCACTGTTCCAGGCACATCAGACCCAGCATTGCTGAGGAGTGCGATCTCAGAAGAAAGTAAAATCATTCAAACGAAGGGAAGGGCCGGGGGTTCTGGTCCTTCGAGCCGGAGGTTCCACTGCCGCCACTGACGTCGGTTGGGATGGAGATCCTGCAGCGGTTCAAGTGCAAGGACTTCGGAGAGTCGGAGGAAGAGGGGCTGGGAAGTGGGAGGAGACGGAAGCAATCCAATCTAGTCTATCGTCGAACTCGACGGACATAGATAGATAGTAGGTGACTCGGCCACTAGGCATGTATCTGCTAGCGTGCATGAATGGCTCCCATCTAGCCCGACTACTAAGGCTGAAACCCAAGGAAATGCAACCCGGGAGCCGCACCCAATTAAGTGCCGCAAGTCCGATTTGCGGTTGGGGCTGCGCGCTGACTCTGCGTTGGTCACCCGTTACTGGCCCCGATCCTCCCTGCCTAGCGCAGATACGAGGCTCCAGCGTCATCCTCCTCACCACCACCATCAATCATCCCACTGCATATGTACTGACGCCGCGGCGTCTCAACAAGCCGTGCGCTGTTTCTTCCTCCCCCTGCTAGTCTCTGCCAGCTCGCAGGCTGACTGGCGCTTGGACATCATCGAACTCACCCACTCTTTGTGTAAAGGATTAGAGCCAATCCTGTGGTGCGCATACGGTCATCCCACCCCTCCCCCCCCCCCCCCCCCCGGGTGATGGACTACGGAATTGAGTGGAGAGTAGGGGCGATGAGCTCAGCCCACATCAGGATTTTCGACCGGGTTTCAATTCCTTCTCGGAATCTCCGATAGGATTGTCAACACTGGATCCGGCTTACCGTATTGAAGTATATACATGAGTGGTTATGCAACAATGAACTATAAGCCTACGACGGGAAACGGAGTGCTCCACCCCAGGCCCCCCCTTCATCTCCTCCTTTTCCACCCGCCTCGGTGGACATCAACTATGAGATAGTAGAGGCTAGACTACAGCTTGCTCTTCTTCTGCTGCACCTTTGCCTGCACCAGTTTCACCCGCTCCCAGGCATCCAATGCAAATGGGTTGGTATTCCGGGCATATTCCACCGCACGGGCGCTACTGGCCTGCCTCAGCGCATACCGCGCCTTGATGCCATGCATGATCACTGAGCTTCTCCAGGAAAAGAAGGCGTCACCCCACGATATCTCCCCGGTGGGGTCGTAACCGGAAAACTCACAGTACCAGCGGATACAGTCCGCCCGGGTGGGCAGGCCAGGCACCACCTTCGGCTGGAACAATTCCTTCTTGTGGTCCACGCCGTCCAGAAAGTAGGGGCTAGTGAGGTTGCAAAAATCGGATAGCGGATGACCCACCGTGGCCATCTCCCAGTCCAAGATTCCGATGACTCGAGGCTCGGATTTGTGGAATATCAAATTATCGATCTTATAGTCTCCGTGCACGAGCGTGCCCCGGTCCTGCGGCTGCGTCGCCTTGTCGGCGAAAAAGCGTACCATGTCCATAAATCGGGGCAGCTCCCCGACAGGCTCCTTGGTCTCCACATCGACAGCTCGAGCCTGCGCCTGGGCGACTGCTGTGAAGGTGGCGATCTGTCGATCATAGTAGCCCGTCGGTTTTCCGAACCCCTCCAGTCCGACCAACTTGGGAACGACCCGATGGAACTTCGCTAACGTCCGGACCGCATCCTGCCATCTTTGTGGTGATTAGCTCCGCAATATTGCCGCAGAGGACGGGACGGGATCTGGACCAGGGGATGACGTACAGCGACGTTCTCTCCGCCGGGTCGACCTCCGGCATGGCAGGATCAGTAAAGTGGCGGCCATCGAGGAACTCCATGATATAGAAGGGGGTTCCGATCACACTGCTGTCTTCGCAGAGACAGTACGCCTTGGGGACCGGCACATCGGTTGGGCCAAGGGCGTGGATGATTTTATATTCACGCTCGACCTTGTGGGCCGTCTTGGAGAGCAGCTTGCCCGGGGGCTTTTTCCGTAGGACATAGTGGTTGCCATCCGCGGTGGTAAGCTGGTAAGTCGGGTTGGATTGGCCGAAGCCGAACTGTCGCGTGTGAGCTTGGAGCGTGACGGAAGCTAATCGACCATACCTGCTTCACTTGCACGGGGGTTTTGACCATCGGTACGTTGCGGTCGAGGTAGCGTTCCAGGGAGGGAACGTCGATGGGTTGGCGCACTTCTCCAGCCATCGCTCAGATGATGAGGAGTGGATATAGGAATTCTCTATGACACAGACCCTGGTCTATGTTGCTGGAAGGGTCTGTTGGGAGAGAGGTATTGAGCAGGGTGAAAGACATTCTGCAGACCGACCGACGGAACCGGGGGGGGTATTTGGCCCGACTGGGAGGAGAGGAGATGCCCCGGCCACTGGACCGCGGCTACCGGGCTAACACCGCATTCCATCCCTGCGGGTTGCGTGCGGGGGCCTCGGCTTCCCTTAGGCCCTTGCGGCCTTGCGGCCTTGGGGCCTGGGAGCCTGGGAGCCTGGGAGGGGCGATCACCCGCTTAGTCACGGCTGAGTCAGGCGGCACCCGCAGTCCCATTAACGCGCCTCGCGTCTCACCGCCAGACGCGTTCCACGCATTCGACCATGAAGGGCCTCGCCCTCGCATCTTGTCGAACCCTTCGACACACCGCATTTCTCCCCAGCAGAACACCATCTCTCTTCCCTCCCCTCCTCCCACTCAACCACATCAACAAGATCATGACCAAGGAGACCACTCCTCCCATTGAACCCACCGCCACTACCACCATCACCCACGAACCCCCCTCCCTCCCGGCCTCCCCGCTCGCCAAACGCACCAAGCCCTCCACCACCACCACCACCGAAGAACAAACCCCCAAGATGGGCTCCAACGACACCCCCATCCCCTCCCTCCTGGTCAAGAAGCTCACCGAGTCCGGCCGTGCCCCGACCCGCGGCTCCGCCTTCGCCGCGGGCTACGACGTCTACAGCGCCAAGGACACCGTCATCCCGGCCAAGGGCAAGGCCCTCGTGGACACGGGCATTGCCATTGCCGTCCCTGGGGGAACCTGTACGTCCCCAGCCCCATTACCACTGCTAGCATATAAGCTGCATGAATGAAGCCCGTGCACCAAGCAGCGAGCTAACCCATGATGACCCTCACAGACGGCCGTATCGCCCCCCGCAGCGGCCTCGCCTCGAAACACTTCATCGATACCGGCGCCGGTGTCATCGACGCCGACTACCGCGGTGAGGTGAAGGTGTTGCTCTTCAACTTCTCCGATGTCGATTTCACGATCAAGGAGGGCGATCGCATTGCGCAGTTGGTGTTGGAGCGGGTACGTTCTCTCTCCCTATTCAATCTCTCTTCCCCTTCCGAGGCAACAGCAACACTTTGTGCCTTGAGAAAGATCCGGAAATGAAAGGGTTGGTTTATGAATTTGACTGATACCCGACAGATCTACACCCCCGAAGTGATGATCGTGGAGGAATTGGAGGAGAGCGTCCGTGGCGCCGGCGGCTTTGGCAGCACTGGAAACTAAACACACCCCAGACAAGCGACGACATATATACGATATACAACGTGTGTGTATGTGTAGATGGAGGGAATTCAGGGGGTAAAAGGAAAGGAAAAAAAAAAGCATTAGACTTGGACGGACGGACGGACGCATGGATCACGGCGCAGGATTACAAAACAAAAAGACATCATCATGGGGTTTTATATGTCACTGGATGGTTTTTGATCACATGATGCATGCATGCATGATACCTAACGTATATTGGAATAGGAATAGCAATTGATACGATACCGAAGATACTTTATTCCACACCTTACCTTTATGATGTCTATACTCCGTACTAGGTAGTACTTCATAGTATACCTATACTAGGTGGTACTTCACATCTAAACGAGGTAGTTACTTTCTATCTGTCGCGGACAGCACAGCACCGTAGGTTAGGTAATTAGTGTAAGTAAGTAGAAACCGACTGATTTCTCGTGAACGCGTCGCTCGTAATAGCAATATATGGGATGGGGGGCCAACATGCCCCGCTGGTCTATATCCCTTCTCTATATCTATACCTACAAGAATCCGAAATGAAGAAAGAGTGAGGAGAGAGACAGACAGAGAGCGTGGGTGGGCGTGAGTGGGTGGGTAGGTGGATGTGAAAAGGAAAGAAAGAAGATAGATAGATGGATAGATCACCGGAACTGGGCCGGCAAATCCTCCTTCTTCCACTCCTGGGCCCGGAACTCGACCTCGGGCTGTCTCAACAGCCCTCCATACCGCACGACGCGCACCTCGGCGGCCTTGCTTTCCCGCAGATGCGCCCTCTTCCTCCTGTCCTCCTCGCTGCCGTCTTCCCCGTTCACGGCCTCGCTCTTCATCTCCCGATTCCGCACCTCCAACGTCCTCTCGAGCACGGAATGCATGCTCGCTAGCACTTTCACCGTGGACTGGGCGAGCGGCAACTCGGTCGCCGGGACGTCGTCGCGCGAGACCCACGACTTGGTGGTTCGCAGGGCCGGGTCCGGGGCCGTGAACACGGCCTCGCGGAGGCGGGCGACCGTCAGCGCGGCGAACATGTCGCCCGTGCCGCTGAAGTAGCAGTCCAGGGCGGGGACGTCGACGCGGAACAGGCGCGGGGAGCCGTCGGAGCGGGTGGTCGAGCCGATGATGGTGAGGGTGTTGGCGGCGAGGGTGGGGATTTGGACGGAGGTGATGATGACGTGGGGGATGTTGTAGGTCGAGTGGATGGCGGTGATGGCTTCGGCGAGGGTGGCTAGGCTGGTGATTTTGATGCCGGAGAGGGCTCTGGGGGAGTTGGTTAGTTGGGGGTATATAGAGAACGAAAGAGGGGAGGGGAGAGATACTCGGCTTCGAATTGGTTCGGGAGGATCAGATCCGCGTGTCGGATTATGTGCTTGTAGGCTGGGACGACGTCGTCGTTGACGTAGAGACGGCCTTGGTCACCCATTACGGGGTCGAGGACTGGATTGGAGAGGGGGGGGAGTCTTGTTAGGATGGCGTGGGTAGGGAGGGAGGATGGGGAGAACAGTGAGCTCACCCCAGAAGAACGAGCCCGGGTTCGTCTCGGCTTTGCGCTGCAGGTCCATGCCAATGGCCCCGACGGCTTCGACGGCCGCTGCGCTGGGAGCGTATCCGGACAGCATCACGTCGAAGTCGGTCAGGTTGTTCTGGGTCAGGCCCTCATAGAGCGCGGTGATCTCCTCGGCCGTGGCCCGGGTGCCTTTGAATTGGCGATAGCCCGTGTGGTTGCCTGGGATTGTTAGGGGGAGTGTTGTTCAGGCTGATATACGATGCTTACTGAAGTGGACGGTGTTCAAGGCGGCGACGTCACAGCCCAGCAGCTGCATGACCAGGCTGGCCATCTTGTTGCCCACATATCTGATGGGTGGTCAGTCTCCGCAGGGATGGTGGGATAGAGAGCATCAGGCTGATCAGGGTCCTGGGGGCGTGCTGGCTATCGGGTCTGGCACCTACCCGTACACAACCTAAACCATGTCAGCGGTGAGCGGGCGCGGGGCATTGGGCCATTGGTGGGGGGGGGGAGCAGTACATGGCTGGCGACGGCCAGAACCCGGGTCTCGGGGACGAGAGGATCGGCGGACATGGCGAAATGAAGGGGAGGTGGTGGAGGAGGAAGTACTGAGAGGAGAGGGAGAGGGGAGAGGGGATCGATGTCACGAGTCACGAGTCACTGACTGCGATGAAGGGAATCGGCGATAGGCGAGGGGGAGGGCCTGGCCCGCGCCCGTGATTGGCCCGCGCGGCCGGCGGGCTGCCCGTGCTGTCGAACCTCGCCTGGCAGAACGCAGAACTGACGAAAGCGTCCCCGGCCAGGCGCGGGCGAGGGCGCGGGCGAGTCAGGCTCGGCCCAATCACATGCCCCGCTAAGAATAAACCCGGGCCCAGACGCTTCGATTGGGGCGTGAGCCGTGCGGCGCGGGAGTTGCAGCCCTTCGCAGCCCTCGTTCACGTACAACCACGGCACTAGGCCCGTTGGTGGCCGCCATGGCATGCCCCTGATCCATTTCTGGCCTGCTTGCCGCAGTTACTGACTGACTACGGAGTGCTTACTTCCTTAGCACGCACGCCCTCATCATGCGTTAAAGCTGCCCTCTCTCCCTCTTTGCCCCCGTGCCCTAATCCCCCCGTCCTCTTCCCCTGCCACCAGCCAGCTACCCAGCTATCCAGCCAGCCAGCCCTGTGGCCAGCCAGCTCTCATCCATTGAGACCATGCTGTGTCAATAGCAGCAACCACACTCCCTTCTTTCTTTCTTTCTTTCTTTCTTTCTTTCTTTCTTTCTTTCTTTCTTTTTCTCAACATCCACCACATTCTCTATCCCACCCCTCGTGGGCGTCACTCGTTTCCGTGGCCATCAATCAACAACAAACAACCAAGATGCCTCGTGCCGCTACCACACCCGCACGACCATCGACCCTCCTCCTAGTCCTAGCCCTGCTGGCCCTGCTCGCTCTCTACCTACCCGCAGTCTCTGCCTCCGCCCTGCCCAGGACACCGCCGGTCCAGAACCCGCCGGCCTCCACCAATGTCTCAGTCAGGCCCAGCGGTGGAGAGATCGGCGATGCCAGTGCTGATCGATCTGCACCATCATCTCCACCAGCACCAGCACCCTCCTCCTCCTCCTCCTCCTCCTCCTCCAACACCATCATCACCACCACCCCCACCCCCGAAGACCACCACCAAAACACCCCCCGCGACACCACCACCTCGACAACCTTCCCCACAGCCTTCGACACCAGCCTAACCAACAACTTCACCAGCACGGCCTGCGCGCCATTCATCCACACGCTCCTCTCCAACACCACCCTAACCTCCTGCCACGCAGTCTCCTTCCTCCTCCGCAACAGCGACTCCTTCTTCCACACGCTAACCTCCGCAGCGGCAACCTCCGCGGTCCTCGACACGGCCTGCGCCGCCAACGTAACCACCTGCGGCGCGGCGCTCTCGTCGTTCGCCACGGAGCTCCGCAAGCCGTCGGCCTGCGGCAAGGACTACGACGCGGGCAACCAGCTCGTCGTCGACGCCTACACCGACCTGATCACCTACGAGCCCATCTACCGCGCCACCTGTCTGCAGTCGCCCTCCACCACCGACTACTGCTTCGTCGACGCCGTCACCAACACCTCCAACGCCGTCAACTACGACGTCTACTTCGTGCCGTTTGGCACGCAGATGACTTCCGCCCCGTGGCCGATCTGTACCGAATGTCTGCAGGCCATCTTGGCGGTTTATGCGGAGTGGGCCAAGATGGAAGGCCAGCCGCTGGTGGAGAGCTATTTGCCTACCGCTGAGGCGATCGATGGGGTCTGCGGGGAGGGGTTTGCCGATGCGGATGTCACCGTGGGGGTGGAGAAGGGGGTCGGGGTGGCGGAGTCGCGGGGTGTGAGGGCCATAAACGGGGGTTGGGGCCGCGGGGTGGTCCTGGGTTGGGGGCTGGGGGTTGGGATGGTGCTGGGGATGGGGTGGGTGTGATGATGATGATGATGATGATGATGATGATGATGATGATGATGATGATGATGATGATGATGATGATGATGGGGTGGGTGGATGGATGGATGGATGGATAAGTAGATAGATCGGCTAGATCCTCGAGGCTCGAGGGTCTCCGCACGGTTACGGATGACGACAGCGTCTTACTTGCCTTCTTTTCAGGGAGATCGGTCATACCCTCCCTTTGCGTGTGACACCGCACGCGTTTTAATGTTTATACTTAATCCCATAATCTACATCGCATTCATTCAATCTACTGCTCGTTGTCCGGGGCTCTGCGTCCAATCTGACTGGCATTTTCCATCTCTACTACTGGCGCGCCAGCGGATCGCTAAGGCGGCAATATCAACAGGAAGAGTGAATCAAACGGAGCGGTGGTTCGTCACATCCACCGGCCGCTCTGCATCGGGCACATGGTGCTGTATCCAGCCTACAAACAGAACAGGTTGAGGTATATCCAGCCCCGCAGGGCAAATGTAAATATCAAACAAATGCGAAGAAGATGGTAGAAACAAGGGTGCCGGCATGTCACGGTCGTTAAGGGGATGAACGATTATCGGGGTTTGGGGGGAGGGGGTCGTTCCCGAGGAAGAAATAGGTTGGGGAAGATGGGAAGACGGAAGGGAAAAGATCCTCAGCTTTTTCGGAAGCTGTCGCCCAGGGCCACGCCCACCAGGCTCTGTGGCCCGAAGGCCTCCGGCCCCATCCCGAGGGCCGGGCTCTGCGTCGTCCCGTCCTTCTCGCGCTTGATGCGGAAGAACGCCAGCTTCGCGAATCGATTGAGCTGTGCCCAGAAATGCCGGCCCGCCGGATGGGCAGCGATCCGCTCCAGGAGCTCCACCGTCGCCTCGCGGACCGGCTGATGCGGGTGGAACAGGCCCATGCTGAGGTAGAAGAGCCCCGCTTGGTTCTCCGGGGTCACGGTCAGTAGCTGGCAGATGCCGGCGTAATCTTTGACCGCGTGTGCGAAAGAGATATAGATGGCCCCCGCTTCTGCGGGGGGTAGCCTCAAGGCCCGCAGCCGGTCATGATGATGGTGCAGGTCGGGCTTTTGGATCGGTCGGTATGGGAAGTACATCGCCGCGATGTCCTGGATAAACGAGTAATACGACCGCGTCGTCCGCCAGCCCTCAATCCTCGACACCGACGCCAACAGCTCGCGCTGTTTGGCGCCCTCGTCGGGCCATACATAGCCGTGGCCTCGGAGCGTCGTCGGATCGAGGGGATCGGCCTGGAGGCCGCTGGGACTTTCCGGCGATAGTTCTTCGTTGGGTCCTATCACATATAGGTTTGACGCCCCGTAGACGGTCTCTTCAAAGGCGGCAGCTACCCTGGTGAATTTCGTGACATAGGCACGCCATTTGGCGCGGATGGCGTTCTCGCCATACCGGTTGGTGATGCTGCGCTGAACCTCTTCCATAAATATATTGTCCCCACTGGGATCGGTATTAGAGCTCGACGGGAGGTGGTGGTGCAGCGAGGCTTGCTGCTGGAAATATAAAAGTCCTTCGGTGACCGGCGCGGGCTCGATATGGCTGCTGATTTTTATGCGACCCGTGGGCAAGTCGCAGAGAACATCCCACCACTCCGGGTGATTGGCAAACGTGGGATTGGTCACTCCGGCAATAAAGCCCGGCACTCGGAGGAGATCGTCGATCTTCGTCAGATCGGTGTAGGGGAACGCATGTCTTGTGAAACCTCGCAATATGCCGCCCGATGCAAGTGCGCAGGCCGCCAACACCGCCTCCGCCACTTCCCCTGACGGACGGTTGTGGCCCAGGAATACCACTCGCTTTTGAGTCAGCATCGCGTTGACTAGAATGATGATCGGGTGGGTGAAGGGCCCGCTACTGGTAAGGTGAGAATGGATGGGGAAGGGTTGCGGAGAGGCCGCATGCGGAGCGGAGAAGATCTGGATGAGCTTGATAAGAGAGAAATCGCCCACGATTTCGGGCCAGATCACGGTCGGCACCTTGACGGGGATGGGAATGTCGTTGTAGACGATCTTGGACTCAAACTCATGTGTGTCACGGGGTAGCGTGTACCGAGGGGGGGCAGCCCTCTTGGGTGATGGTGGACACTCGTCATCGAAGGGCTCGCCCGCTTCGATTTGGCGCTGTCGGATCATCTGCTCGAACTTTTCAATGAACATGTCTTTGCTGTTGCTCGCCTGCAAGATCAGTCGTTCCAGGAGAGATAGCTTGGGCAGCAATGATAGGTCCATAGCGTTCAAGGAGTCGTAGAGCGCCGCTAGGGTTTCGGGATAGGGATTCTTGAAATAATCCTCCAGGGCAAGAAGGAGCAAAGGCTGTTCCTTTGTTAGCGCAAACACAGAGGTTGCTTTCCCTCCAGATTAACCTACTTTGTATATATGCAGGAAAGAATGCCGTGTACAAATGGCCATGGCTTTGACCACCGCACCCCTGTAACTGTTCAGTATCGATCAATAGCGGGCAATGCATGGGGTAGAACGTACCGCTTCACCGTGTTATCTTGTTTCGTATTTACCAGGTTGAGCACGTACATCAAGGGTGGCCCTTCGCCACCCTCTTCTTCTTCGTCACTGCTCTCGTCTTCAGTCGACCCATCTACATCTTCACTTTCGCTGTCTTCGTTCTCCGAAGCCCCCGCGCGGGCCTTCTTTTTCTTCTTCTTCTTTTTGCCAGTACTGGAGTCGTCATCGTCCCCATCGGTGCTCGTATCCTTGTGTAAGAAGAAGATCGTCCAGTCCTGACTTCGGACGTGTGTCTGATCGGGAAGCATCAGCTCCGCCAACATACTCTCGTCGCCACTGATCGCGGCAGGATACTGGTGCTCCATGATGGGGCCGCGGTCAATGTGGAAGGAGGCGACGAGGATGTACTCGACATGTCGCTCGGAGGAGTCCAGGGGGTACTGCGACTTGCACCGCCGGGACTTGGGGTATGAAGTGGCCGGGTCATTGCCCAGCGAGCGACGGCGGACCGAGTTCCCCGAGCTACTCGGAGATCGCCTGTGGTGGATGGAAGGGGAGGGGGACAGTCGGGGGAGGCCATTGGTCTTGGAAGGGTTGGTCGTGGCCGCAAGCGAATGCGCCGTATCATCCGCGGGTCGGTAGGGCAGTGAGATGCTCATTTTCTTGCTGGGGAGGGGGACAGGGGTCGGAGGTGGGCACGGGTGTCATTCAGATCGAGAGCGGATCGGTGGTGGCAGGAAGCTCCAGAGGGCCGGCGGACAGTGAGCACGAGAGCGACGAGAACGGCAGCATACTCAATCAATTCGGGTCAAAAACGGGGGAGGAGCTGGCTCAGGCAACTGAAGCTGCTGGACGGTCAGTCATTTGGTCGAGACAAAGGCCAGGGCGGACGGGGAGTTCGTCGATCGGAGGATTAGTCGGGATAGATTCAGGGGAAAAAGAAAGGGGACGAGAGCCTCCAAAGCCCACGCACCGACGATGATCTCCACAGCGGGGAAGGCGACGGGAGGCAAACCAGCACCACCGACCGCCATGGCCTCCATGCACGACCGGGCTGAGAGTGAGGGGAGGGAGGGGGACAGCGGTGGACTGTCGGCGGATTAGTCCATTGGACTGACGGGGTTGGGAACAGGACTAGACGGGGAGCTAGGAGCAATGGATGAAGCGACGACAGCTGGGGAGAGACGATTGACGAGGTAGGGGCGAGGAGGTCTTTCCTGACGGGAGGGAGAGCGAGTGCCGTGCAGTGCGGCCGTCAGTAAGGTTACTGACTAAGGTTGCTTGCCTGCTAACTAGTCGGGCTCGGCACCGGCAGGACGGCGGGCGGCGGAGGGCAAATCGCAATGGGTAATTGCTTGCCTGGGGCCACCCACCTGCCTGCCTGCCTGCCTGCCTGATCCCTGCTGCCCCGCACGTGCGCCCGGTGCCGGGCCGACTCGACGCCGAGACTTGTTTGTTTGGCTGCTTTCCCCTTCTAGGAAATATGATGTCCGGCCCGTCCCCATCTATACTTCCATGCTATTCCCCCTGTTGCTGCTGTTACTGCTGTTGCTCCTGCTGGTCCTTCGCTACCTACATACATAAGTACTACCTAAGTACTTACTCGGCAGGTCACATCCTGTGCCCGCTCATCGACTTACTCAGTACATAAGTACCCCCGTACCACCGCTGCTACTCCCAGGACGGGTACTTCGTTCACCTATCACCGCCCATCATGGTACGTGCTTGTCCTCTATCCATATCCCCATCTGTCCATCTCCACTCACCACCGCTTCTCCAGGTCACCTCCAACGCCCCCTTCAGGCCATCGCCCTTATCCTTCGGCTCCCCGCGAGCGTCTCCCTTTCGCCGTCCCTCCACCCCCAATTCGCCTCCACAAGGTCGCTCCAGCACCCCGGGCAGCTCTCCCGGTCGAGGATATACCCCCGTCCAGTCTCCGAGCAAACTCAAGGAATCATACACCGTCGAGGAAGATGACGCCGCATCCCCCAAGGCCATGAGCCGAAGCCCCATCGCGCAACCCCGATTCACACGAGAGGCGCCCCCATCGCCAACAAGGGGCGCCAATTCGCCCGAGACGTCCTCGTCGCTGATGGAAGCCAGGGCCGCCAACATGATGGCGGCCACATCCGATGCCGCGGCCAAACTATCTCCCGCGCAGCTGCGAGAGATCCGAGAGGCCTTCCAGGTGCTCGATCGGGATAATGATGGATTGGTGGATAAGGACGATGTCAGCGACGTTCTGGTGAACATAGGTGGGTGATACAGAACACGCCCCTACGTACGTTGAATGTTAGGCTGACAAGCGTTGCTCGGTTTTTTTAGGCCAGGACCCTTCGGCCATCTCGAAATTCTTCCCGCTCGGTGGCCCCCAAACGATCAATTTCCCTACGTTTCTCAATACACTGTCCCAGCTTCTGGCCCCGCTGTCCTCTCGCCAGGAGCTCATGAATGCCCTGGCGGCCTTTGACGAGGACGACAGCGGACAGGTCGACGTTGATGAGCTGCGCGACGCTCTATTACACACTGCGCCGGATGAGGGGGACCGCCCGCTGAGCGATCGGGAGATTAATGAAGTGCTGAGTGGATTCACGGGACGCAGGGCATTCGGGGGGAAAGGCGCACGAGTGACCGGGGGAGGGAAGAGGGGGGAGGTGTTCCGATATCAGGACTTCGTGGGTGGCATCGTGGGAGGGCCGGAAAACGGTCAACCGACCCGGCGCGATGCTTGATCCGTGATGGCGTAATGGCAAGGTAGCGTGGGCGGTGGGGGGGAGGGGGAAGGAATGGCGGTTTTTAGTGTCGGATGGCGTTCGGATTAATGAGGCATGGATAGGCATCCGACGAGGCTCTGGCAGCCAGGAATATGAATTGGATGACTTTTATGAAAGGCGGAAGGGGGCGTCTGAGCGTCCATGTCAGGCGAGAGTGTCAACTGTCAGGCTACGTAATCCAGGGGGAGCAGACGGCAGACAGGCCACGATGCGAATAAGGTTGCAGGGCGAAGGGGGGGGCGACTCGTGCCCGACTGCTGCTAATAATGACCTAAAAGCTGTTATAGCTTCTAGCTTCCACAGCCCGTAGCTAAGTCTTTGACTATCGACTAGCCTCAGGAATTTCCCATGGCAACTGGCGGCGCTCGCGTCGGCGCGTGTCCCCGCATTCATGCCGTCGGCAAAAAAAGCCCGCCATCAGATTAACTTCACCTGGCCGGCCGACTAGTCGTCACTCGCTGCAAAAGAAATTCCCAAGAACATTTCCAGCGTCGGCCTGCATTCTCTCCACCTCCATCCCCCCTCCCCATCCTTCGCCTAGAATCCAGACTCTATCCCCGCCGCCTCCATTCATTCATGTCCATGCATCATTATCTCCCTGGTCCTTGTTGATCCCGCCGTGCCCTCATCCAGGACCAGGAAGATGGTTTTGTCTCGGCGCCAGATGCAGACCCAATCCTTGCTGATCCAATAGACCTCTCTCCCTCCCACTCCCCACCCCCCTCTCTCCTGCAGGCCTGCAGACGCCAGCCCCAGCCAGCTAGCATGTCTCCCTCCTCCTTTTCCTCCTCTTCCTCCCACTCCCAACGACCAACCCAGGCCCAGCTCAACCTCGCCGCTCTGGCCGGGTCCCCATCACCGCGGACCATGCGAGGCTTGCGCAAGATCCAGTCCCATCAAATCCTCTCGCCTCATCCGCCCGCTCCAGCTCATCCCGCGCCTGGGCGCTTGTCCGCCGGAGCTCAGGAGCTCTCCCAGCCACCGCGGCTGGACTCCCCCGTGCGACTGCGGACGCATCGCCGGGCGCGCTCCAACAGCGATGCCTCTTCCCGCGAGGTGCCGGCTATAGGGTCCCAAAAGCGATCGGGGAGGAAGACTGGTTCTGGGTTTGGGGTCAAGCGGTCCCTTTTGGAGTGTCTCCTGCGGGACGGACCGCATCAGGGCAACCTTCAGGAGGGACTCGAAGAGCTACGGTACCTAGTCTTATCGACGAGAGTCGAAGCCGATGCTGATGGCATGGTACGAACTCCTTAAACCCCCTAATCCAGAGGAACAGACCACCGACTAACAGCTTTGCGCCAGTCGACTTACCGAATCTACCTGTGGCTTGTTCTTCTCGATGTACCCCCTTTTCCTACGGACGATTACCTCGCGCTCATCCACCGAGGCCGCTCGCCCGGCTATACAAAAATTCGCAACGACACCTTCCGCACCCTAGCCACAGACCCCCTATTCAAACGTCGAGTCACAGAAGCCAGCCTGATTCGCCTCCTCAACGCCGTCGCATGGAAGATCCAAGACGCGAAGATCAAATACCGGTCCCGGTCCCGGTCTCGTCCGTCCTCTCGCCTCCGCGAGATCGAGCTATTGATCAATACGCCCCCGAGCATTGAAGAAGAGCCCTCTCCGATTGGCACCACACCAGGCAGCGTCGCCAGCAGTCGCGACGATGGCAGCGGAATTACCAGCGACTCAGCGATTTACGTCCAAGGCATGAATGTGCTCTGCGCCCCGTTTCTCTACGCCGCTCGCAGTGAAGTGGAGGCGTTTGCCCTCTTCCACTCGTTCATCACCCGTGAATGTCCGGGCTACATCCGGGGCGCAATGGATGGCGTCCACCGGGGTCTGCGCCTAGTAGACCAGTGTTTGGAGATCGTCGAGCCCAAGCTCGCGGCGTATCTCTTTTCCAAGGGCATGCAGGCGGAGCTGTACGCATTTCCGTCCGTATTGACTCTGTGTGCATGCACCCCTCCCCTTCCGGAGGTGCTGCATCTGTGGGACTTTTTGTTCGCATACGGGACACACCTGAACATCCTGTGCATTGTGGCGCAGCTGATTCGAATGAGGGATACGATCCTCGAAAGCCCAAGGTATGTGATATGCTTTTTTTTTTGTTTTTTTTTGTTTTTTGCTTTTTCTTCCCTGATTTTTGCCCCCTCTCTCCTGTCGCCCCAGCCGAGACAAAAAAGCAACATCCCAAATAAACACCCCAAAACAAAGAAAAGAAACCCTCCGGCACCCGACAAATCACATCCCCCAACCCCTGACACATCATTATGATATACTATTTCCCTCCCCTTCCCACTATCCCCAAACAGGAACAAACCCAGAGAGACCGACATTTACTGACCTGGCAACAGTCCCAACAAAATCCTCCGATCCTTCCCGCCGCTCGACGCCAAAGAGATCATCGCCCTGACAGTGCTTATCGTCCGCAAGATCCCCGAGCCGCTGTACGCCGAATTAATCGACCATGCCAAATAATGAGAGCATATTCCCTGTTTCCCAGCCAGCCAGCTAGCCAGCTAACGAAGTGGATGTACTTTGTCTTCCACCCATCCTATCATATCATCCCACCGCATGGACTTCAGCTGGCTAGGTAGAAACACGGAGTAACTAACTTTTCTCCTCTCCTCTCCTCTCCTTCCCCTAAACACGTGCCTCCGCCACCCGTACCACCCACCACCTTACACACCTTACGCCTCACACCTACCTAACTACGCGCCAAATGACCGACTAATCAATGGGGAAAACTTACGAACTAAATAACTCACTCCCAAGTTCCCCATTTATGCTGTACTTGTATTCCTACCTTACTTACATTACCTTTTTTCTTTTTCCCTCTTTTCTCTTTCCGTTTGATGTATTGACGTGACTGCTCCCCGTTCGGTATTTAGGGCGTTTTCTTTTCTTTTTTCTTTTTTTCTTCTTATGAAATTACCTAGGTCTTATCCCTGTATGTATTATTGATTGACATGAGAGCATGACCGAGATTGAAATGTGTGGATGGGGATGGAGATGGAGATGGAGAGGTAGTGCGTGGTGGTGCAGGAGGACGAGGAGGATGAGGAAGAGGGGGTTGATGTGATGCATGGAGAGCCAGCCTCTGATGTATTCTAGATGCGATGTGATTGACCACGTTGGGCGTTAAGTGACCCTACCGACCTACCGACCTACCGACCTACCTAGATGAGATGCGATGCGATGCGATGAGATCAGATGAGACGAACTCATGAGTGAATGATGAAATTGAATTTTGCATGAGATGTTTTTTTTTTTTTGTTGTTGATTATCATGGTTATGATAAGTATCATCATTACTACTTGCTTTCTATACCGGGACAGAAATCTAGGTGACCAGATCTAGATACCCCCCCCCCCCCCCCTCCATCCTACCTAGCTAGATAATATGCTAACCAAACCCGATCTATGTAGTCCCCTCCTTTTGACCCTTTACCCTACCCTAGACGCCAGAAATGAAGACCTTTCGTTGGGACACGCACGCATATGAAAAAGGTGAGAGAAAAATGGTGAAAACGGATCATATGCATAGAAATCGACATCGACACGCAAGTTCACTATCCACCGTTCCCTAGTTGCCTGGCCTCCGGTTGTACATCCCGCACTGTACGAAGATGTTATGTTGTTCCGTATTCGAAATTGGTCAAGTAGATAGATAGTAATTGGGGTTCTCTTCTACTCTAGGTAGCCATGACTCTCCGTCCGACCCCGGATCCATTGATGACCAACGGCCCACAACGTTCACCGGTTTGCGATGACGCCGATTCTGGTGAAGATGGTGACGAGATCTGGGTGCTGCTCTTGCTGCGACTGGTTGATGCATCATAGTTCATGATGGCCGGGTGGTAAGCATGATGGGGAACGGGGCCAGTGCCCACGTTGGCCTCACGGGCATGGCTGTACGCGAGATGAATGCTCCGATCGATCTTGACGCGAATCTTGGCTCCCATGAAGATGGCGCCGTTGTATAAGGCCACGACGCGCTTGGCTTCCTCGGCTGTGCGCAGCGTCACCCGCGCAAAGCCCTTGCAACGGCCGGTGTCCGGGTCTACCGGCACCTCGGATTGCTCAACTGTTGCGCCACAGTCCTGGATAAAGAGGCGGAAATCGTTCTCGGTGGTGGTGGGGCTGAGGTTCTGCACGAAGATCGTTCGTCGCGGGGAGGGGCGGGGACCCGGGACACCACACTGGTAAATCTGCGGGGCAAAGGGCTGGCTGTATCCGTAGTTAGACTTGCGTGGAATATGTGCTCTCCGTCCGGGCGCTCGGAAGCCACCGTTCATGGGTGGGTCGGGGAATGGTTGCATGGCTGGGATGGAATACGGAGGGAAGATGGGGATGGCGAAGGCGTCCCCGAATGTGTGGCGGAGAGGAGCGGGCGATGGCGGGATGCAAGGAATGGGTTGCTGTGAAATTGGGTCGGCGAAGATAGGCAGGAAAGGCTGAGGAGGCAACCCCATCGGACTGACCATGGGGCCGTAGTCGGGGGTCTGAAAGGCGGAGCCATTAGGGCTGGTAGACAGAACGGGCCTGGGCAGCGTCGGTGTCAGCGGTAGTCAGGGCCGGAATGAAGGGCAGACGGCCGCTCGGGGACTTACTCGGGAGAGATGGGCGAGGGAGGCACGGCCATGTTCTGCGTGACCCTGGGCGGTGTCGAGTAGCCGGCCGCATAGTTGGGCGGAATCACGCTGGGACTCTTCGTAGGCCCGGCAATCGGGCGAGTCGGGGAGCTGGTGCGCGCCAATGTCACCACCAGACTTTGGCCCTCCCAGCCGTTGGTGGATAGTCTATCTGGAAGCAACCGGTTAGCGACCTCCAACCTGGCTGGCCTTTGCATTGACCGGGCTCCGGTACACACGATATGTCCGCCATGCTTCATCCTCATTTTTCACGATGATCTGGCCCAGACCGGTTGGGAATCCATGCTGGTCGTCATAGACTACTGCCTGGCGGATATGTAAGGCTGTCTGACGGACCAGGTCTTTAAGTTCTTGCCAACGGCAGTGCGCTGGGATCTGTTTCCTCAGTCAGATGCGGTGACCTGTGAATGCCCTCGGGCATGCAGAGACCTACCCCTTGGAGAAAAAGAACAAACTCCTCGTCCGACCTGCCGGGTTTGGCCATCCGTCCCTTCTCGCGGAGAGGCAAAGGCATAATAGTAATGTGGTAGAGATCGATATATCAGATCCCCTGGCTTAGAAGCGACGGATAGGAAGATGGACGTTGAGCGCGGGTCGAGAGCTCGAGTCCTTCAGAAGATGGTGTGTTTAATCGAATGGAGACGCCCAGGCTTTCAAATTAAAGCCAGAGGAGAACTGGGGGAGGGCGAGGTGGTAACCTGAGGACTGGATGGTAAGTATCACTCCGGATCTGACGATCTCGCACCCGGGTATGGCCAGTGATGCCCAAGGGTGCTATGCTTACTGTCTAGTCCTGGAAGACCCCGGTCGCGAGCCAGACAATCAGGTGCAGCCTAACGAAGGAGAGAGATCCACAGAGGATGGGAAGCAGAAGGCCACTCCTTCGCGGGTTTTAAATCAAGGCGAGAGGACAACCGGGCGAAGACCGATCGATTTCCTACATGGGAAGAGGCCCACCGATGGCAAAAGTGTTGGGGCTGAAGCTGGAGCAGCAGCAGCAGGAGCAGCAGCAGCAGCAGCAGCAGGCGCCGCCACGGGAAAAGATATGGGGGAAGCGAAAGGGAAAATACGAAACAAAGGAATAGCTGTGCTGGGAGGAATAGTGAAGGGTAGAGGCGTGAGGATAAGATTAGTGCAACGAGGCCGGGGAGCAGAGGGAAAATCGACGGAAGCCACCGATGCATCCGCTGACGAATGAAAGGGGCGCAGTTCGGATGGAAGACTGGCTAGGGAACCCAAGGCTGGGGGGATGGGTGGATAGGTGGATGATGGGTGGAGGGAGGAAAGGATGAATGGATGGATGGGTGGATGGGTGGATGGGTGGATGGGTGGGAGGGGAGAGAGGAAGCTCCGCTAGGATGGATGGATGGATCGCAGTGGAGAGATCGAAGGTGGAAGGGCCGAAGCAGGCTGAGGATGATATGTCATGCATGATCAACTGTGATGGATAAAAAAAGACGGACTCACGATTCAGGGCCAGCGAGGGTCGGGGGAAATCGACCCAGAAAGCCGGCAAGAAACGAGAGAGACAGAGAGAGAGAGTGGGGAGGAGGATGAGGAAGAAGCAAAAAAAGGTAATTATGCTGGCACTAATCCCGCGGGAGACAGAACCCGCAAGAAGGTAAATTGGTAGTCGTTGTAGTTGTCTCTGTACCTAAGTAGGTAGCTCCTGGTAAGTAGTAGTGGTAGTGGTAGGTAGCATAGTCGTCTGGAGGAGATCGGGAGGAGATCGAGAGGAAGCAACGATATACAATCCAATCCAACCTGTCACCAGTCCCCAGTCACCACCCCAATCCTTCCTCGCTGCTCTCTCTACTCCTCCCCTCCCTTCCCCTCCCCCGGTCTCCATCAATCAGAATGCACCTCCACAGCACCTTCATTCCCTCTCACTCGAGTACGCCACGCTTGGCAGACAGGGTTACACCGCCAGATCTCAGGGAAGCCACCACCACCACCACCTCCTCCTCCTCCTCCTCCTCCTCCTCCTCCTCCCCCCCGAGAAGCAACAACAAAGACCCTGTCCCCGGGGGTCAGAGGTCGGGTCAAAGAAGAAAAATGGCATCCGGGCAAAGCAGACGGTGGCCCGCCCGCCCGGCCTGCATCGTCCTGGTCGCGAATGGCATTGTGCCTTCAGGACTCCGTAATCGTGGTAGTAGCATTTATTGGTGTTGTAGTGCCCTTGTTGCCTGCCCTGAGCTGGCCTCCAGCCTCGTCACCCAGGGGCCAAGGGGAGGCCGAGGCCAACCGGAATCGGCATGCGATCGAACACCCGACAGACCGGTGATGCGAGACGAGAGTTGCTATTCCCCTTGGTCGCCTTTGCTTTTGCCGGGGCGTTGCGCAAAAATAGATAACCTCAGCCCTGAGATGGGGGGGAGGGGGGAGGAGTGGAGTTACACAGCTAGATGTGTCTCATGTCTCATGGAGGAGGGAGGCCTGCATCATCTCGCCCTCCAGTCTCCGTCTCCCGGCGACTGGCCTGCGGATCACCGTCCCCCATCGTTGCATTCCTCGGGGGGGGATTGATCTGGCCGCCAGAAAGGTACATGCAGACCGTCCCGACGAGGAAGATGCGGCCCAGCAGAAAACACAGCGACCACGAAACCCCGGCTGAGCAGAGTTGCCCCTTGATTCGGTTTCAGGACCCCAAGATCCGCCCGGGAAGATCCCTGGAGCCACCTGCATATGAGGTGTTCATTGCCTCCAACAGCCGTCGCTTAGGTCTCGGCCGGGCCGGAGTACCTGTCCACTCCATGCATCGACATTGCCACTGTGGTCACCGCCGGCGCTGAGCGATACGTCCAAAGAATGTCGCACGGCAGGTGGCCGTGCTGACGACGGGACTTGACGGGCGTTGGTTTGCAGGTTTGGAGGCACCCACAACGCCCGGGCGGCAGACGGCCGCGTCCGGACCTGGAGATTTGGGAATTGGGGACAAGACCCGGGGCGATGGTGATGCTGGAAGGTGGAGGCCTGAAGTGAGTGACTTGACTTGACGGGGCTGCACCCGCGGCGCCCTTCCAGTCCCGTACCGAGCCAGTCCTTGTCTTCCCAAGGTAGTCTCCTCCTCCTCCCCTTGCCGACCTAACCTCGATGAAGCTGAATTAAACTGCCGAGATAAGCCGCTGCATTCCGAGCCGGCAGCCCTGGCAGATGGGCAGACTGGCAGTTGTGCCTGTTTCTCCCAGTCCACGTTGGACCAATGAAGCTCGTGAGCCACCACCACTACGGAAGTCTTCGTACCTGGCCTTACTTACCTTAGGTATCTTGGGATTTACACCCCCAGTACGGGGGATAAACAGGGCAGATCGCGGGCCACTGCCGGCAGCGATGGGACCTGGACGATCCCAGCGCTCCGCTCAGAATCGATAGTCGGGCGGTCGATCGATAGACTCGCCCTCTTCCTCCACTCCACGGGCCCGCGGTTCTGGTAGGATCTTCCACTAGCCGATGTTCGTCCAGGAGCCTATCTAGAAGGACCACGGTACTACTAGCCACACCACATAAGTACAAAGTACTAACTACTACTAACTCGGTACTATGGGGTAAGTCCTGGGGACCTTCTTCGCGGCGACGACGCTATCAGCCCAGTCCCCGCCGTTCATATCCCCGATCAGGAGCGCGACCCCCATGGGCCACATCCCCTCAACCACGGCCAGTTGCGGGCGCGCGGATCAAGCTTTGACCGTGTCACTGTCGTACGAGGAGGTTAATTGCCCTGTACACCGTACCGTGCCTGGCCGTACGTACCTAGGTACCTATTGCTTACTTACATACAGGGACGGTATAGTAGTCCGCGGACTATTGAACCCTACGACCTGTCAGTGGGGGGAGGGGAAGCCGATATCCCGAGCCCAGATTATCTCCCGGTGCATCCATCGCCTCGAGGTCGGCAGACTACAGAGTGAGTGAGTAGTGCTGATCCTCGCGGGTCTGGCGCGGTTCAAATGTCAATAATGATATAATGGCTTCCAACCCGACTCTTCTGTGGGGTCAAGGACTGCGGTCAACCCCCAGGGCACCGTGCTCGCAAGAATGAGCTCTCTACCCATCACATGCAAGGTAGTCGAGCTCGACGGGATCTCAACAATACCAGCACGCCCATCTCCTAGAACAGGAGGGATGCGACATCTCCGCTGTCATGGAGACTACTCTGTATGGAGGATGGCATCCGATAGATCGCTCAATTGCCGACCATGTCAGCCGCCAGGTTTTATTCCCCCCCCCAGCATGCACATCGTGCTTCATTTTTACTACTTTACTCCGCAGAGAGCAGAACCTACTTCCTACATGGGTAAGTCGGGGACATAGCTATGGGCCGATCACGTTACCTCCAGCCAGATGATCAGTATCCCCACCCATCATGACTCAGCATCTGCGGCCCTCAATCTTTAGTCTCTTCCCCATCACCACTACTCCTTACTAGTAGTATCTCCTGCGTACCTAGAATATAGGTAGAATGGTACGTAGAATGATGGATACGGAGCACCACAGTCGCCAAGTGGACCCCGAGGAGCAACCCCAACGCTGAAACGAAGCCAAACCCACGACGAAATGAACCCCGACCCCACTGATCAGCAACACCCACCATGTCAGAAGCAGTAAAAGGGGTCAATCGCTCGGCTGTGGCTTGCTTGAGCCTTGAGCCTTGAGCCTGGAGGGAAGCGACGAGCGGGCGTGTCTTAGCTAATCGCCCCCCTCTCCCAGCTCTGTACTAGTCGCGGGGGCCCTCTAGCCTGGTTCCTAGTCCGTACAAGTTGGTACCGCAGCGGCCGCGGACCGGGTTGGTCAGTCTGAGTCCCGCCAGTACGTGAGGTGCTATTCCTTCCCCGTGTACTCCGCACCTTCACTGCCCGCCTACGCCCTATCTACCTGGACCTATAATCCTGGACTATGCATGCATACCTACTTACAGGAAGCTGTTGATAAGACACCACTGATCCGTCCACCTACGTACGTACGTATGTACGTACGTGTCCATGTCACAGGCAACCGGGACTAATGTCCCCGTGCTGTAAGGGGGGCGCGCGCAGAGCACAACCAGAGAGACAGACAGCGAAAAAGAAGAGGGGACCTACTTACCTACCTAGGTAGATAGATTATTGGAGGGGTAAATGCGAATTTCATACCTACACCACCCATCTATGGTAAGGTACTGACCTACCAGCATACCTTGACTTTCTTTACAGACACACTTCAATACCCCAAGTCGGCCACAAGAACGGAGAGATCAGCCACTACTATCCCTCCTCCAACCGCCGCACTGCCGCCGCCGCCGCCCCCATCCCATTCCCCTTCAGACTTCAAAATGAGTAATAATACAGCGTAATAATAATCATAATCATAATCATAATAATAATAATAATAATAATAATAATAATAATAATAATAATAATAATAATAATAATAACAGTAAATAATCAGGAGTACCTAGTTCATGCTTACTTACCCAGCACCCACTGCGCACTGCCCAGACAAACTAGCCCCGAAACCACAATACGGGGTACAGGAATAGAATAATACTAACCTAACCCAACCCACGAACTACGGGGAGTAAGTAGTTGGACTAACCCGCCTATCTACTAGTCTACTTAGTACTCCGTAGTCCATGGTAAACCGCCACGCTCAGTGCTCACATTTGGACTCCGCTAGTCATATTAGCCCCGAGACCGGTGCGTCTTTAGCAAGCGTGACCCGACCCGGGGAGGAGGAGAGGGAGGAGGGGGCTGGCTTGCAAATGCCCATGTTTCTTTTCTTTCTCCTAACTACCTACTCCGTAGTAAGTAAGTATCTGTGGGCGGGGAGAGGAATTAACCCGCCATGCTATAAGGAGGGATTACTGGGTGGGAAGTAGCGAGGGCTTACTAGGGTCCTATGCGTTGTGATGTGATGCTATGCTCATGTTATTGCGTGTGTTGCGTGTGTTGCGTGCGTTGCGTGTGTTGCATGCGTTGCGTGCGTTGCGTGCCGTGCGTGTTTGTGTGTTTGTGCGTGCATGCGTGCCGTGCGGTGACAGGTACATGTTAGTACATCCGTACAGACGGACTACAGATGTCATGAGATAAGCACCAAGCATATGAAGGGGGAGGGGAGGGGAAAGGAAGCTTGGGGGGGAACTTGGGGGCGTACGGGCGTACAGTAGGTTATCGTCAGTGCCAGCCTATCTCTCACCACGGTATCCCGGCGATGATCCCTCCGGGGTTTAGCTTGAATCTACATTACGATAGGCAGGCCGCATGTGGTATGTTGCTAGCTAGCCCCGGTGGAATCTGGGGCTGCCTCACATCCGTCTGCTTGTTTGGCTGGCTGGCTGGCTGTCACCCCGGGTGTGGCTGGCAGGATTCGGAGGACTGTGGTGCGATCGGATTTGGAATCGAGGGGGGTTATTGCATACTTGCATACAGTGCGATTGTATGGTTAATTAGGGAGGGGGGGGGGTTGGTCTGGATATTCTGGCTAGGTTTGATGGAATTTGTATTGTTAACTACCTAAGTATGGGTGCCGGTCATAAGGATACCTAATGACCGAGGCATTGAGTTGGGAGTCTGGGAATAAACTAGGCAATGGTCGATCCTGGAGGTTTCGACACGCCGTTTGTGCCAAGGGGGGGGGGTTGTGGATCAACACTGCAAAATCCAGGTGTAATGGAGCCTCTGATCTTCAGATGACAAATTCAAAGCGAACAAAATAATGCAGGGTATCATAACAGGCTCATCTCGAGTCGATGCAAACAATTAAAAAAAAAGTGTCATTCGGGTTCCTCGGTGTGTTTGTCGGGCTCCAGAGCGGTGTTCGCACGATGGGACTTTCCGATCGAACATAGTTTCTTCAGGTTCGATGTCGTCGCAGGTCCCGCACTCCTGTTTCACGTCCGACACTCGTTGTAGGGCGCTGCGAATTTCCCAGTCGCCCTTTTTCCGATGCCCGTATCGCGCATGTCTAGTAGAAGTGTCCGTATCCACCGAGGATACGTTCAATATCCAAGGGCACATTTCGCTATTCTCGTGCGATGCGCATCCTCACTCGATATATGACAAAGAACCAATCTGTGCCAGCACGGTATGATTGTTTCCGAGTAGTGTCGACTGAGCGAATGACCGAGGGGGGGAAAGGTGGAACACCGAAGAACCAGCACGTCAAGGCCTGCTTTTCTCCCGGGTGGAATTGCGAATGCAATGGGCGAAGTGGGCGACGAAAGATGCGTGCATGGTGATGTTGTTTCGCATTTCCTGGAGGGTGGTGGGAGGGGGAGAAGGAGGGGGTCGCGAAGAGTTCGTCTTGCAGGTCACCGGACTTCAGCGAATGAAGCCGACCATGGACGCACAGCGGCTGCAGTAGTAGGAATTCATGCCAAAGCGAACCACGCCGGGGGAGGACTCGTTTTCGAGGCTCATGGAGCGCTGGCACCTAGAGCAGCGGACAATGTCGAAATTCATAGACCCGGGACTCGATCCTGTGGGGGAGGTGACCCCCTTCGGGGCGCCGGAGGGTTGCGGTTGAACCTGAACCGAGGATGAACTCATATTCTCCGGTCAAGTTCTCCGAAGGGAGCGGGAAAATCGATGGCGGCCAGTTGGAGAGGCAGTTCGATCACCGGCCCAGCAGATTGTGAGACCGAAGTCGAGGAAAAGTTGAATGGGGGGGAGGGTGGCAGCCAGGTGAGTATTTAGGATGGGTTCGCCTGGGTGGCGGAGTCGGTAGCTGGCCCAGGAAAACGCGGAAATATGGGGCGTCGGGCTAGGTAGGTTATGTTGTTCCCGACTAATGCCTGCTTGTTCCAGTTGCAGGGTGTTAGGCAGCAGAAATCCACGCCGGGGGTGGGCGACACAAGATCAAGGAGGAGGCCCGGTTGAGTCGGCAGTGAACGATGAATAGGCAGAGAAGTAAAAGGAGAGAGCCAGGAACCGAGCTGGGCTGGAGTGGTGACTGGAAGTACGTATCTATACTACCAGAGGCCAGCGCCAAGCGAAGTGCTCAGGGTCAGATCGATCCACTTTTTTCCGCTCCTGTTTGCGCCGGCCTAGTTTAGCTGGAGCAAAATAATAGTAATTTATATTATTCTGACGAGGCACTGGGGGCAGGGAGAAAGGGAGGTAAAAAAAAAAATATGGCACTAAAGCCCAAAATTAAAAATGGACAAGACAGGGGAAGGTCGACCTTGGGGAACTAATAATAAGAATGAGGCTAGCACTCAATACCGATTGAGGGTTAAGGCAGCCGTGGATGGTTCTGAGAAGCTGAGAAGCTGTCTGGAATGTGGATGCGAGTTTCAGAGTGATCCCAAGGATGTCAACCATGAGATGGAAGTTAGAAGACGAAAGAACGAGGCAGCCGCCCTTCATGTAGGCCGGATTCCTCTGCGATGGAATGACGATGTAAATAATATCCTTGTTTCAGGGTCTGGCGGATGGCATGAGAGAGTGAGTGGCCGAGGGTCGTTCTGTTCTGTCCTGTCCTGTCCTGTCCTGTCTTACGCCGTCCTCCGTCGCTCCCGTACGCGGGCACCTGAGGCGGCTGTAATTTTATTTCCCGGACGTGCTGGGGGGGGGGGGTTACCTGACGGTTACCGGGCACCGTCTTCACTGCCATGCGTTGGCTGACTGACCATCTCCGGTCGCATCGCCTGCCTACTTGACCTGCCTATTATTTACCTACACTATACATACTAAGGTAGGCGGATGGCCATGGTCATTATGAGTTTGGGTCCGGGAGGCTTAGGATTATAGTCATGCCAATAATAATGATGCGACCTTTATTCCATTGTCTTTTGACTTCTAGCGTCCTCTCCTGCAACGCTGACCGTCACCAACCCCCCCTCCCCTCCCTCCCCTCTCGACTTACGTAGGGTTACCTCTCTCCCTTCTGATATGATCTCAACTGCAGATGCCACAATGCCCTGCAGTCCAGCGAGGCTTGGTCTCGATGCGTCAACCCCCTCGTCCGGTCATCCCCCCTCCCCTCCCCTCCCCCCTCTCTCGTTGGTGCTTTGCTCCCAGCACCGAGGGTCATGTCGTCATGACTGATCCTGGCCGATGGAGTCGTCCGGGGCGATCGCCTGGATTGTTTGGTTTGGACTTTGATCGACCATTCTCCTCTTCTCAGGAACACTTATAGCCTCGCGATACCGCGGTTCGACAAATGAGAGCCTGAATTCCCGGTAATCGGCGTATCGGCACGCTCTCGCTGGTCCGCTCCACCGTTCCATCCGTCGTTCCCACCGGCCTTTTCGTCTTCCTCCTTAGTCATGCCCACCACATAGGGGCCTACTGACTCTTTACTATTTGGGCACCATGTATGCAGTAGTATGCACCCTACTGTATATGTAGGGAGTGGATGAATCATATACTTACAAATGTCGACAAGTAGGATGGGGCTATAGTATTGGAGATGGGGGAGGGGGGACGGGGGGAAGAATTGAAAATCAAAAATCAAAAATCAAAACTCGAAATTCGAAATTGGAAAATCCAAGAACAAGGATACCGACCATTAGCCTAACGGGGCATGGGGTACCTTGGTGCCTTCCAAGTGGCAGCCTGTCACTGACAAGTCAGTCCACGCTTGCTGAGTGGGTGAACCATCCTCGGGCTTCCCAGACTGTCGGAAGTACCCTACCTTACCATGGTCGGATTCCCGGGTAGATAGCCTCAGCTGGTCCCCAACCGCCCGTTGTTATTGGCAGACCACGGATCGCAGCTATCATCATCATGATCTCTCGATGACAGTTGGACCTGAGTGATTAATCATCCATTCATCCATCCATCCATCCATCCCAAAGTCCTTACTACCTCAGCCTCGCCAAAGGCCTGCGGCTGTGTGTTGACTGTTGGCTGTTGACTCAGGACGCTTGCATGCCGTGACTCGTGAGGCGGTTACGGGCTCCACCCCGGGCGTTTCAGAGTCACTGTCAGACATGAAGGACTTCTCCGGTCGCCATGCCATGCCCATCATTCCTCGTCAGTTCCATCGAAGTGTCGAACCATACCTCTTCGACGCCTTGTGCTATGTGGCTTGGGGGTGTAGGAAGTCTGCCGACAGGAATGCCTCGCGGTCTTTCCCATCTGCCCAACTAAGCACATCCAGCATCATCCAATTGCTCGACCTGCCGCTGCCGGCCGCCGACATACTTACGTACTACTGGAAGTAGGTCTCGTACCTAACATTCCTGCCTTCCCCCATCATCGGCTCTCAACGGAATCTGTTTCCGCGGCCTCGGCACCGTCGTTGTCGTCGTTGTCGCTGCTGCACCCCGAGAATTAGCGAGATGGTGTGATCCATTTCGCCCAGGGCGACCATGCCGACTACTACGGCGGCTGCGTAAGTACTCGAACCAAAATCCGCGCATACCTGATTTCGACCCCGTCGTCCCAGTGCGCTCGGGGGCCCATCCCAAGCCGGGCGGTCTTGGTGAGGGTGGCTAGTGAGCTAGCTGCAGTCATCTCTCTTCCTCTGCGGTGGGGAAGGGCAACCATGCACTTGGAGACCGAGTGGGTTAGCCGGGCTAGGATCCATGCCTGCTGCAGTCTCAGACACCACAGGCGGCGCGCCTGTCACTTGCCTAGTATTATTTGACCCCTTTCTCCTCTCCGCGCGTGTCCTCAGGCCCATGGGATTTTTGAGGCATTTTCTGCCGGTGTCTGATCCGGCTTCTATTTTTATTGCCCTCCCATTCGCAGAGTCTCATTACTCGCCTGTCTGCCGCATGCCATGCAGCTAGTCACGTCTCCGTACTTACTGGTGCCTCCCAGGTGGGCATCATGTCGAATCGCCAAGAAGGGCGGGAAAAGTCGTCGTAGCTCACAGGGCTGGCTTTGTATCTAGGTGTTACGTATATGGCATATACTAGTAGTAAGTAGTAGTATAAGCCTGATGATCTTCATGTCAATGCTCAATGACATCAACAGCCGCACGGGAGCCATCTCTATGTATATTCAAATGCCCATTCATTGCTCAAGAATAAATAATGAAGTAAGATCTTTTCTGCACGAACATCTGTTTCGCCTACAGCCCTTCCATACTATACGCACGAAATGTTAAGCCAGCGTTGGTGTGTGTCCATATGGAGTGCTAAGGATCGCCGACAGCCCCGTGTCACCTGATATGCCTTGTCCAGTATGCAGATAAGTGTACATGTTCACGAGTCATAGAACGTTGAATCTGCATCGATTTCCGTGAAGATTTTTCCTTCTTCCCTTTTTTTTTTTTTTTTTTTTTTTTTTTTTTTTCGCGCGCTGATACCACAGCCTAAACCCTCTTACGACTTACACCTTACACCCCCCGGATCCCGGCCGTGGCATCTTCAGGCTCTTACAGGAATAGGGCCATCGTGCCGTCTTGCATCAGCCATCGACTTGTTGATACCGCTAGTAGCTTAGGCCCGCCACCAGTGCAAGCATTGTCTTGGGGAAGACCGACTACTATCGCCGTGAGGGAGATTGGAAACCGCGAGACCTCGACAACTGCAAGATGCAAGATGTTGTAATAGCGCGTGAACATCCGGTGCGCACCCAGTTGGCGGCAATGCACGAGGACCAAAACGTCAATGCCCCGACTGCTTCTCAATCGCCGAGGTCCGTGGCCACCAATCACCGCCGCAGGGCTCGGCGTGATCGAGATGATGGACGTTGGCGTGCTGGGCTCATCTAGCATCATTCCTGATTCGGTGGGAATGAAAATACAAGACCACATGGGGTGGGCAGAGACGTTACTCTGACATCATCTCACATGCACGCCAGCTCGACCCGTCGTTAAGAGACCCGAACAGCCAGGGAGGAGGGGTGCGACGGAGGGGTGTAATCTTTCACGGGATCGGGGCTTCGCGTTGGGGATGGGCGCCAAGAGACCGGACAGAAATAAAACAAGCAAGAAAAATGAAGGATGGGATTTATCCGTCCCCTCGAAGTCCCGGCGTGGGATGAGAGAATAAGATGCGCGAGAAGGAACTCGCCGGTTATCCGAAGTCGACCTGCTCTCTTATCGCCGACCGTTGAGCTTGGGGGAAATTGTTTCCCCTTGCGAACCCGTTGGATAGGGCAACGACGACGTCATGGTTGGTACCTCTTCTTGGGGGCGCTGGGACTGAAGGGACTGGAGGGACTGACGGCTGCTGGGGTCATGGGCAATGATTCCATGGGGGAAGGGGGCCACAGTTTGGGTGCTCCCCCTCTCCCTGGATTCCTCTCATCATGATGCTGTCAGAAATATCTTGTTGATGTCGCAGGAACGTGAATCGCCCGTCGTCGCCCAGGTGTGATTCGCTTCCGGCAGGGACTACGGACGGAGCCTTCAGCGTTTCCTCTGCCCCGCCACACCCCGCCTGAAGCTGTTGACCGAAACCACAAGCACCACCACCGTCACCCTTTTTCCTTCCCCCCACCCCTCCTCCTCCCCCCTTCTTCTTCCTTATCCCCCCCCCTTTCCATCTCCACCGATCTACAACAACAACTTCACCATGGCCGGATCCGCCCCCAATCTTTACAGCTTTGCCAGTACGGACGCCTTGACCCAGCAATTGAGGCCCTACCTCCTCCGGTGTCAGAACTCGGCGCTGAGCCGTCACAGCTCCTTCCGAATCGCAGTTTCGGGGGGCTCTCTTCCCAGGGTTGTGGCCCAGGCGCTTCTCGCTCCCGGAAATGGATCAGAGGAGGACACTGCTCAATTCTCCAAGTGGGAGATTTTCTTTGCCGACGAACGCGCCGTGCCCCTCGACCACGAAGACAGCAACTACCGCCTACTGAAGGAAGAGCTCCTGAACAAGATCCCGTCGGAGCTGGGTGCTCCGACTGTCCACACGATCGATGCCGCCCATGTCAACGACGAAGATCCCCAAGAACTCGCGGATCTGTACCAGGAAGCGCTGATGCGCTCCTTCGCCGCCAAGGATAGCGTTAAGCTTCCCGTTTTCGATCTCATCCTCCTGGGATGCGGTCCCGACGGCCACACCTGCAGTCTTTTCCCGGGACACGAACTGTTGCGTGAAAAGGATGCGTGGGTGGCGGCCATTAGCGACTCGCCCAAGCCGCCTCCGAAGCGCATCACGCTGACCTTGCCCGTGGTCACGCATGCCCTCAGCATCGCCTTTATTGCCACTGGTGGCGGAAAGAAGGATATCATGAAGCAGATCTTTGATGCTGAAGAGGGGAGAAGCCTGCCCTCATCTCTCGTCAACCAGGGAGCTGGGGACAAGGTGAGCTGGTTCACCGACAATGCGGCTATAGACGGTGTCGCATTCCCCAGACGTGGCAGCCTGTAATTGATGGGCGCATCTGGGATAAGTTGTTTCCATCCGATGACCGGGACTGGGGAAGAAGAGGAAAGGTGCTGTTTACGAAGCTATGAAAGGATCCCAGTTATGCGAACGGCCGTCCTTGGATTTGCGCCCTGTGCACATGGGACGGAAAAGCAAGGGGGGCCCTTCGACAAGGCCAGGTGGTTCTCCCAGACTGGATGAACTGTTCATGTGATATATATGTTGGCCTTCGGAGTTTCTTCCTTAGACTTGTGAAAAGCTTTGTGTCGTCGTTACCCTGAACCCTGTTGATATCACAGACGGCCTCTAATTGAATGGAGTGATCCTGACCGGATGTTTGATGGAACAGTCCACGTACACGAGTCTTCATGGCCATACTAGAAGACTTGAGGTAGTTCCAGACCTACGTACCACCGAACTATCCACAGTACTAGGCCTGCGTAAGCAATTCGCTGATCCAGCTCGCTGTCCGTGCAGGAAGGAAGAAAGCGCACGATCCACCGGCGGCATGCCAAGCTTCCCTTGTTTAATGCGGAAACTCACCGCAACACGGCAACCACGGACTTGGCCGCCCGCCTGCTGAGCTCAGACCTCGTCTATTTACAACACCGGTGTCCGGCCAGCGTACTCCGTGTGAGGTCCCATCCTGGACTTGCCCGATTCCATTCGATCGCGCTCGAACATATGATTTGAGCTTCTGCCGGTATCTACGCAGTCGTAGCCATGCCAATCCCAACCCGTTCGCTTTCGCTTCGTGAGCCCCGCAAGCAGGTTAGTGCTGCATCCGTTGGTTGCCCTTCCCATCTCCTCCCCCTAGCGCCTTCGGTCAATGCGAACCACCATCCCTAGCATGCCCGCGTCCCAGCAACGCTGACGTCTGCTATCCAAGGCTTCTACTGCAGGGCGCACGACGGCGGGTAAGCCGGCATCCACAGCCTCCACAGCCTCCACAGCATCAAGCGGAACACTTTCGAGCACTGCCTCGGGCAATGAGAATCTTACCACGCGGACTAAAAGTCTCCTCCCAGTTCGTGATGACAGTCGCTTGACGAGGTCCTCACGGCTGCCGCAACAGTCAGAGTCCCGGATCGCCCAACGAGCCATCAAGCCCCCCGAGAAGACACAACAGCAACGACAGGACCCGGCTTCCACGCCGGAGTCTACCGGCCTACCTCGCCGCCAGAGCCTTATCAGGCCAAGCCCACTCAAGCCTTCTGTGCCCGCGAAACCGACAGTCACTTCCACCGCACCAAAGAGGACCACCTTTGCACCCAGTCCATCGTCCCCGGTCAAGAAAGAGGCAGCTCCCAGACAAAATGGACGACCGCTATCTCCGAAGAAAACGGATATGCCTCCGCCCCCGCGACTTGCCCGGTCAGCCTCCCTAAGACAGCCTACCGCTTCGAGCTCAACCACGCCGACCGTGACCAGGGGCCATGCGCGTCATCGTAGCCAGGGTGTGACATTGGGTCCGGCGCCAGTTTTGAGAAAGATTGAGTCTCCTTCACCGTCGACGACTACGACCACACGCTCAAGGACTCAGTTTACGGCCTACCAGCAAAGTTTCTCGCCCAAGAAGGCGGCCAAGCCCGCTACAGCAACATCATCTGCAGAGGCTTCTACGGCAAGCATAGATCCTTCTATCCTTCCCTCCACCTTGCCGGAGATCGCCGCGTTACAGACCGAACTCTTACAGCTGAGCCTCGTCCACGTATCTTCGCTCCGAGAGTATGGCGAATGGGAAGCCGATGCCGAGACACGGCTACGAAGGGAATACGACACAGTGGCAGGTGTCTATCGGGCAGTCTCTAACGGCGAGAGGGAGCACCAGCGATTGCTGAATGGACAGGCGTTACATTACTGGCTTCAGAACTCACGTGGACACAATGGACAACGAGGGTTTGCAGAGCAGATCCAGATGCTTTCACAGGTGGCCGACGAGGTCTATAATCTATCGGACAGCTTGGGAGGACGGTACACAAAGGCCGTCGAGCAATTCGAGGGTTGGTTTCAAAGAGTCGAAGATATCCGCAACTACCGGCTCCAACAAGGCCGAGGCTGGGATCAAGGGATTTTCATTGATTCGCTGGATCACACGTGGAGGGAGGAGATGTCTACCTTGATCATGAAGCTGGAACTGTGCGCGAGACAGCTTCAAAGCCTGGACATCCTTGGCTATGGCGAGGCAGGGCCCCTCAACGGCTCAGCGCTCTTCCGCACGGCCAAGAGCCTGGAGGAAATGGTCAACCTGATGGCCGAGGAGGCGAACACGATGCGTAAGATTGAAGGCGACGTCGTAAAGTCGGAGAGGGCGTGGGTTAGTCAGCTGGCGCGGCAGTTGACGACCGTTTCGCCACCTGAGCAGAGGCTCCCACGAGTTGGGGTGTGGAGACAGCCGTCATTCCGCTCCTGACCGGCCGTCCTTTGTCGACGATCCATGCGCCCGGGCAGGCCCTGATGAACTGCGATTATCTGACGCCGCGAACGTTCCGCCAAACAATATGAATCCAGTCCCCGACCCCATCCCTCGCCAGGGGTACATGCAGTTTACGCTTTACTGGTTCTGCCGGATCTACTAGCGCCATCCCAGCCGAACCACGGGAGCTTTTTCGCAGGCACCGTGTGCATAGCCGGACATGCATGGGTCACCAGAGACACAGAAAACCGGTTCTCGCAGCCCCGGTTTTCAACGAGGAGGTCGGTTATTCGTCCCCCGATTTGCACTAGTCTTCCTAGCGGTGTTGTGGCCGGCGATCGGACGACCCTCGAAGCCCTGGTCGCATGTACAGCCGGTTGACGAGGCCTTTGGGATTCTAGAAGCTTACTATTCCACTCGGATCCTTGATTTTGGGACACGGCCGGGTCAAACTTGTTCTTCCTCGCGCTTGTGTCGACAAGGAAGAAAGGGATGAAGGATCCTCTCGTCCGGTCGGAGGATCTGCTCCCCACATGTCCGGTAGGAGTCCACGGCCTGCTCGACAAGTCGGTCGGTCTGCGCTTCCTGAACACTGTTCCCCCCCCCCAATGACCCTGTCTCACCATCGCAAGCCTACTGCAGCGTGTAGGCCTTACTCAATACAATAATAATACAGCTGGCACATCGGACTGACTCCAAATACACAGTCCAGTGCCATGCACATGGCCAAGGACGCGCACCACGCCCCATCCGATCGGTTGGGCCACCCCTCCCGTCTTGTGGATATGGATGCAGGGCTTGGGTCGACACAAACCTGCGAGGGCGACGAATCAATCCTGTGTGTTCTCACTCTTAGTGGGGGGGATGACTATGAAGCATGTTCTTATCGGTCACTTTCCTGACCATGCCTTCTTCATTGCATGGCATTCCAACTTCACTCGATGATGGGCACGAATGTGGGGGGGCAAGGCGAGGAGGAAAGTGCTGGGAGCGCCCGTGGGATGTGCCTGGGAGGGTTGTTTTGTACACAGTACCCAGTAGTGTGTTGTTTATCCCCGTCATGTAACCAAGGAGTATGGAGTCCTGAGCCCTACATGCCCAGTCATACACAGTACCTACCTAGGGAAGGACGGACCTTCTCGACCAAGTAAGTAGCATGACAATTGAGTAATTGACAGTAGGTTAACTAACTAACTGGGGAGCGGGGCGGGTGACTAAGCCAACGTGGGGAGTGTCGTCATCGAGCGTCCCTCGCTGCGCTGTGGGACTAGGGGATGATGGGTCGCGTCACTAAGCTTAAGCAGCAGTACTTAGGTATCTTAGTGCTGTGTACTTTGGACTACTCCGTCGAGAGGTACTCCCGTGTACGATGTATGGTACAGAGTACCTGTCCACACTACACAGTAGTAGTCAGTCCCGTCAGTAGTGGTAGCATCACTCGGTTCTACTACTGGGCCCGTCAACCGGATCCCCAGTCCCAACCCTTCCCCTCCACTGGGCCCGGCCCGGATCCACCACGGCGGTGTAACTGCCCAGGTCGATGAAGCCTACACCATCCATCCACCATGGTAGCCCAACTTCGATTGCGGCAGGGTGTGGGTGGTGGTGGTGGTGGTGGTGGGAGTCGGTGGGCGCTCCTGCACCTGCTGCCCCTGTGCTGGACGCCTGGGGTGACTCGTTCAGCCTTCATTGATTGGCACTGGCCAGATCGGTGGCCATCCCAAACGGGTAAGCCTTAGTGTGCTCTCACCCACGATGGACGGGGCCAGAAGAATCGGAGGGGGGAGAAGAGGCCTCCGTATAAACTATAAGTATCAATCAAGTATCGGCCGGGGCATCGGATCACGGTGCTTTCCTGCTGGCCTGGCCGGAAATCTTCCCCCTCCCCCTCTTTCCTTCCCCCTCCTCACCTCACCCTCCTCACCTTCGCCCTCGTGCAGACGGAGAGAGAGAGAGAGAGAGAGAGAGAGAAGATCGCAACGCAACCATCGCCGGTTTCCATCTGTCTTGGGATTGACGTGGTGGTGGTGGTAGTAGTGGTGGTGACCCCCCAACCCCAGAAGTCAGCCTGAGCCTGGACCCGGTGGAGCTCTGGTTCCCTTCTGCCCTTCGACCCTTTCGTTCCCCTCCTGTGTCCCCCCGTCGCAATCGCGGGTCTGGTTCGAGTGGTAGTCAGTCAGTCCTGTCCTCTTGCCTCGCTCGCTTCCTCCTCTTCCTTCCTCGTCTCCCGCACCCCCCCTTCCTCCCGTCCTTGTCTCCAATAGGTCTTTCGTCTCTCTTCTCGTCGTCTAGACAGGTCATTCCTCAATCATCTTAGTGCCCTTCGATTTGGCCGAGCGATCCATCGGGTTGGTCCACCGATTTCGCTACTTATCGGATACTAACTACCAACGGCGGACGACCTGGAACATTGGTCCATCCACTTCCACTCACTCCCTTTTCGTCTTTTCTTTTCTTTCTTTCTTGCTATTCTCTCTGCTCCCCGCCCCCCCCACCTCCTTCCTTATTCCTTTCGTCTCTCTCTCCTCTCACCCGTGATTTCGCCTTTCCTCACCCACGCTACGTCGGTCGACCCTTTTTTCTCTTTATGCCTGTCCTATTCCCGAGCGGCGACATCCAATAGTAAGCTTCGCGCGGACGCATTCTACGCAGATCCGAGTCTGACGTCATCCAAGCAGGAGCGGTTAGTGATCCAGCACGAACTCCGCGGCGCGCAATGCTCCGATCTCGTGTCGCTTGATAACCCACCATCTGTCGCCTTCCCATCGACGCCGCAGCCATGAAGGAGTCACTCTACGATCGAATTTGGCGCCGGGAATCCGGAGAGGTCTCACGCTTTGCCAGCCTTCATGGCATCTACGGTTCGAAGGAATGGGTCGAGGATCTGGACATCGTGAACGAGCTAGGTGGACATTCTGGCTGCGTCAACGCCCTCAGGTATGCTCTTGTTCCGAGTGAATGGCTTTTGCGGTGGCCATGATGGATGCAGTACCGCCTCTGACCCTGAACAGTTGGTCGCTATCTGGCCGGCTTCTCGCATCGGGCTCAGACGACCAGCACCTAAACATTTATTCCTACCAACCCGACTCCTCCACTGCGCCCTTCTCCCTCAACACCACCGTCGCGACGGGCCACGGCGCCAACATCTTCTCCGTCAAATTTATGCCCCATTCCAACGATCGGACTTTGGTGACTTGCGCCGGTGATTCTCAGGTCCGGATTTTCGACATTGAATATTCCAACAATAACAGTAGCGTCGACGCCACTTCTGCCTTTTCCGCCTCCGCACGGAGCCGGCGGTTTAACAACTTCTTCAGCAACGCGCGTTATCTGAATGCGGGAAACACTAATACGAGAGTCTATCGCAGCCATGCGGATCGGGTTAAACGGATCGTCACCGAGTCATCGCCGTATCTCTTCCTGACTTGCTCGGAGGATGGTGAAGTACGTCAATGGGATCTGCGCCAGCCATCCTCCGCATACCCCAAACCACGGGGTGGACAAGGCTACATGGCCTTTCGATCCGGACCGGATCATGATGATTCAAATGTACCGCCTCCGTTGATCTCGTATAAGCGACATCGCCTGGACCTCAACACGATTTCGTGCTCCCCCAGTCAGCCACACTATATCGCGCTGGGTGGAGCTCACCTTCATTGTTTCCTTCATGACAGGCGCATGGTCGGCCGCGACCTCACTACAGAAAAAGGCGACCCTGGTTCCTCCCCCGGAAGCAGCAGTCACGGTGGAGAGTTGATGGATCAGGCGACACGGTGCGTCCGGAGATTTGCCCCCAACGGCCAACGTCGAATGAAAACGCGCGATGACGGCCACATTACTGCCTGCAAGATCAGTGACGCCAACCCGAACGAAATGATCGTCAGCTGGTCCGGTGATCACATCTATGGCTTCGATCTGATTCGAAGCCCTGATGCAAGGGACGCGGAGTCAACCCGCGAAATTTCTTCCGGGGAGACTCCAGTCCCACGCCGACGACAAGGATCCAAGAGTAGGAAGCGTAAGCGGCAGAATGGGACTTCAATGTCATCCCAGTCCAGTGGCAATCCACCCCGACCTCGTCGTCGGCCTAGAGACCCCCGTGACGAAGGCGAATTGGCGTTCCGAGTCCGTTACGGGAATGGGGAATCAGAGGATATCCCCCTTCCCTCTCTCTCCGAACATCGTGTTGATATGCCAGAGAGGTTGATCGAGCAGTCGAGATACTCCGTGCTCACTGAAGCGCAGAGGCTCAGCCTGCAGATATCCAAGGATATGGTCAAGCTTCGTAAAGCCCTCTTTTCACTGGAAGCATCGGTGCGCGAGGAGTACGAGTCGTCAAATCAAGCTGACCTGGCGCCGTTCGCTGAATCTTTTTCCACCGCACTGACACATGCATCCATATGTCTTCCCCAAATGGATGAGGTCATGCGTACTTGGAGATACCCCCTCGATCCTACCCCCGATATTGTACGCTTTCAGCAAACCATTCGCCGTAATCGACAATCTGCTTGGAGGTTTGTTCAAGCCGCAGGAACATTAGCACGAGTCCTAGGAGGTGAAATCCAAAATACACCTGGTGACGTAGACCATGAAATGGAATTGTTTCAGCAGATACAGTCGCCGGGACTTGAGCGTGCTGTGGATCACAAGGAACAGTTTGGCTATGACTTCATCAAGGCTATCTTGTTGTTTGTGGAAGGAGGCCGGGGTGCCCTTCTTTCAGGGTTTAAACGAGATTCTACACGCCGAGATAACCAGGCTAGATTCCCAGTACCAGAGAGTGCGGATGACGGGGCGATCGGGTCGGTCTTAATCCCCTACCTCCAGCGTCTTGCAGGTGACTTACCTGTAGTGAATGTGGATGCGTCGCGATTCGAACACGATGAAGCTCGTATCATCTACTCTACGCAGCGTCAAGCAGTGGCAGCCTTCGCCGATGCCGTCAAGCATCCAGTTGAGGACTTCGTGAACGGTAACGCGGTATCAGCTGATGTTCCAAGCGGCTCCCACGACTTATTCCAGTTAACACAGTTTTGGGTGTTCAAGGTGGCCCGTGGGATTCTCCTGGAGACGGGAACTGGGGTGAACTACGCTTTGGTCAACAGAGCGTTCGGTGGTTTGCGAACTAGGTTGGAAGGCGACTCCGAGCTCGAGGCCGAGCCTGAGAGATCTCAGGATGATTATGAGACCAACGCCGAGGAAGAACCCATCCGAGACATCAATTTGAAGATACTCCGATCGCGATCCGCTCGAGCACGCCCTGAGGACCGAAGCGATGGGAACACGCAAATACAGGCATCGTCGTCTCACAATGGCGATGGAAGCATTTCTGAGCTGCAGGACACCGATGATGACTGCGAGAGCGGCCCCGAGAATGTCTTTGATGAAGATGAGGACGAGAATGAGGATGAAGAAGAAGAAGACGAAGATGAAGATGAAGAAGATGATGAGGATGAGTTTGGTATGGACCGCAGTAGTGCCTTCGACGATAGCGATGACGAGTCTGAAGCTGCCGATCATATGTTCAGGGAGTATGGTCTCCAACCTAGGCAACGAGAGTACGTGGAGGTCGACGTGCCCTGCTCCTCACATACCCGAGTGTATAGGGGGCATTGCAATATTAAAACTGTCAAGGACGTCAATTTCTTTGGATTGGACGACGAATATGTCGTGAGCGGCAGTGACTCTGGGCACTTATTCATCTGGGACCGGAAAACCTGCAAGCTAGTCAACATTCTCGAGGGTGATAGCGAGGTAGTAAATGTTGTGCAAGGTAAGCTGTGGGCGTACATGCTTCGCAGGACTCGCGACTGTTTATGCTAATAATTTCATGTAGGCCACCCATACGAACCCACCATAGCGGCTTCAGGAATTGATAGCACAATCAAAATATTCTCTCCCGACCGGCGCGCACAGGAGGACGCTCGCCGTGGAATCAACATCCTCGATCCGGACAATCCAGCCAACGCGCTTGGGCTTGGGCCGAACGTCAGCGCAATTGGTGGTCTTGGAAGCCGTAAACGCTTGCACGACAGCTACCGAATAATGAGCCAAAACGATGTTGACCGGCAAGGCGGTATGAGTGAGGCATACATTACTGTAGGGCTGCCTGGAACCCTCTCCCTTTTTCATTCGGACCTGTTCTAATAAACAATCCAGAGGCATATGTTGGCACGTCTCGCGGCAACCCTGAGGGATCAACGCCACGGAGTGCCGGTGGGCGAAGGAGGTGAACATGCCACGCTGGTTTTGGATGATAACAGCTGCCAGGTAAGCTCAATATGGGCCCATGATATTGACAGGGTTCAACGCTCATCGGTCGTATAGGTGATGTGACCCTCTCTGACTGAAGTGATGGAGATGTTTCGGCATACCAGCTGCACGGACTGGACCCTACGGACTTGACCCCTTGGCCTTCTGACAGGATTCGTATTTTCTTCTCTTCCTCTGACTTTTACTTTTGCCTTCGTCGATGTTATTATTAATAGATTCTAGTCCGACACCATCATCTCCATCTCTCTTCGGTCCTCTTCACCGCAGTCTGGGTCACCAGCACATCTCGGTCTGGAGCAATGGGTCTGGTGTTTTTGGCGGGAAAAAAGCATTAACCAAATGCCAATGTCAGCATTCTGAGAGATCTGTTCGTTTTAGAGTGTGCCCGTGGTTCGTAGACAATACTATGCGTAGGGTTGCAGCAGTGGTTAGATTCTCAAATCATACAAAGGTTTCGGCTCATCTGATTGCTACATAGTGGCCCAGGGGGGTTGGCGGTTAGGCTTTTATAACTGGTACTATAGTGTCAGAGAAGGCGGTAAACTATTATTTATAGTTTTTAACTGACCTGAAAAAGTATTTAATATTATTACTATATAATTTTATTATAATTATAGTAGTTTTATTATTATAATTTTCTACTATTAAATCTAGCCTATAATAAATAATTACTATTTAATCTGATTAGATATAAATATCTAATCTTAAATTATTATTAATTGTGAGAGCCGATCAAATACGTCTTATTTGGTGCATCTAGACTAGAATATCGAACTAGAGTGGATTAACCTGACCGTTATACCTTAACCTTAACCTGGCCATAACCTGGCGGTCAGGTTAAGGTACAAAAAATTTTTAACCGTACAGTTATGGTCAGGTTAAGGTATAACCATCACTTTAACTGTTTATATCTGCCGGTCAGAAAAATTAGGTATAGCAGATAGATTAATAACTACAGATTAATTAGTAATATATATATCTCTATTATACAGATAATATATAAAATATAATATATTTTTAATTACAGTATAATAATATTCTCTAGATTTAGTTTATCTGCTTAACCTGTTTAATCTACTTAATCTATTTAATCTATTTAATCTGTTTAATCTATTTAATCTATTTAATTTATTTAATTTATTTAAT